>NTPY01000864.1:57440-89089 GCA_002922825.1 Brachionus calyciflorus | reverse complement strand
TCAATTGATTTAATTTGAAAAAAGAAAATACAATTAAAAATCACAGACTATAAAATAAATCAGTGGTCAGATGTAAAAGATAACACTTAAATTAAAATTTAAATTAAAAAATCAAATTAAAATATAGATTAAAAAATAAGCAAAACGTCAAATGCACTAATGATTATTAATATCTTTAGTGGGTATGGGAGTCATAATAACAGAACCATTACAGAAATATGTTTATGCCTCTCTATGTCTTTAACATTTTTTCGATACGTTAAAACGAATGAAATAATAAGAAAACTTTAACTTTTACTCTAAATTTAAAGTTTGATTCAATGTTTTTAATAGTAAACATGCATTTAAATTATGCTTTTTAAAAGCCTTGAACCACTAAAATAAACGTAAGCAAATGAGTTTGAATAAAAATGTAGAAGACCTTTATCAAAGTTCTTATTAATTGAAATTTAAATTTGAATTCGAACAAACCTAATTCAAAAAGAAACGATCAATCATGTTGAACCATTCTTGGTGTCATTAAGGATCTTAGACCAAGGGCTTTTAAATTTGCGTCCTTTAAACATCTCCCTATTTATAATTCCCTCAAAGCCAAAATAGCCCTTGATATTTGAATGTTCGATTTACAACACTAAAAATTTGAAAAAAGCTGAACATTTCTAAGTAAGAGTAAACTAGAGTTGACTGGATTATAAGCTCTTTGAATTCTAAAGGAGTCTCTTTCTATTTAAGTGAAGTTATTAACTTAAATTAGCCAGCTCATCATAATTAGTGATTTGCCAAAATTGACCAATTTTTCAGTTTAAAGACTGCTAGTTAATTCATTAGATATAGCCTTGGCAATTAATTGATACATAGTTCAGATATTATGTGATCTCTCTTTTTCTCGGAAATGGTGTACAACTGGTTCCCCTTATCTTAATTTTCACCAAAAAGTGAACTTGATTTAGTTAAGCTACAGAATTAAGGCTACATTGGTAATGTTTTAATTTTGTGAAAATTCATCGTTTAGGTGATACTAATTATTTACCAGCCCTGAGAACTAAAAATTGTTTAGATTATATCTGAACTATTGGTTACCTAAACGACTAGAAATATTTGACTATTCAGTTTAGAAAAAAAAATTTTTATTGTCATTTTAAAAAAACTTAGAAGATGAATGCTTTTTTTTTTAAATTTTACGAGAGCAGATCTTGCTTTTTTTAAGAAAATAAAACATTTTAAAAACTAAGTTTAATATTCAGTTAAAAGTTAATTTATATGTTACATAATTACAAATAGAAGGTAAAACAATTAATAGACACTAATTTAGTATTTTTAAGAAAGTACCTCTCAAATTTTTTTTAAAGCAAAGATTCAGCAAATCATAAACGTTAATTAAAAAAAAGCTTTTTTTGAGGCTTTATAAGTCGTGCCGATTCTAATAAAAATATTCAAAAAATATTTATTGAATTAAAGAGTTAACAAAGCTTTAAAATTATTTATGAAAAATGACTTAAATAAAGTTTTAAAGATTAAAATGCTTGAAAAAATAATGAAAAATCTAAACTAGTTTGATACAAATTGATAAATTGCAATCTATTAAATACCTTTGGTGTGTATTCTACAATTAAATTTCAAAGTAAAAGCAGACTTTAGAGATGTATCAACATTCCATCTGAGAATTTGTTGCATATTTAATATTTCGTACACGCTAGACAGAAAGATTTTTAACTATTTTTACATTGTAATTTTTTATTGTACTAAATATTCACATTACCATTTATGGAAAAGTATTTCTATTCTGAAATAAAATTTAAAGATACAGTCTACCCTTGAAAATCCGACCCTCGAAATTCCGGAGACTCGAAAATCTGACATCATTTCTATTTCCTATTCCTTCTGCTATATGTAACAATGCCAAAATTATTTTTTATTCCAACATTTTTACGTCGGATTATTTCTCAATTCCGACATAATTTTTTATAAAAATTAAACAATTAACATTGTACATTTTTATTCTATAATCCGAAATTTAAAAAAAAACAATTACTATACAGTCATTGTAATATTAAAACTAATTGACTTGTTTAAAAAATAATTGACCAATTAAGCTTATAAGTCTATATTAAATTGATTATATCTAAGGGAATTTTAAATATTATTTTTTAATTCTGAGCTCAGTATATAGATTTCTGGCTTTTTCATTGAAATGAAATTCACTTTTTAGATTTTGATGAAATAAGAAAAAAATTATTCCAAACTTGGCCAGAGTTCTAGCTTTTCATAAAAAAAAAGATTTTTCTTAAGTTTAGTTTGGATTTATTTAACAAACATTTTTTTCTAAATTTTTAAAAATTAAATTTCTGAGTACTTTGAGAGGCTCAGGACAATGAAGCGAAGCGACACTACCTTGTTTATTGTAATATTTTTTTAATTTTACGTCTCCAATTGATAAATAAATAAAACTTTATTATTTTCATTCATTTATCCGACAATTTTTTATTTTTACTAAAATCCGGATTATCAATTATAAGACATTTTCATTAATCCGACAGTGAAAACTCTAACCAAATGAGGGTCAAATCAAAATTTATCTTTAGTTAAGAAAAAATTTATTGCAATAATGACAACATTTTAAATTGCTTAAATTAATTTACAGGTTAGAATCATATTTTATAACAATTTCAAAAAAAAATTCTTATTTACAAAAAATTTTTGAATTAATATTAAAACAAAATCAAAACAATCAGAAAATTTTATCTTCGTGAAACTCTTGAAACTACTTAAAGTCAACAACCAATTCAAAAATCCGAAAAAGGATACTCTTTCAAACAATGAAAACATGAATTCATTTAAACATATTCCTGACAATGAAGATACATTTCTCCCAAAGTTCGTTAAAGTTGAAAAAAAAGCCTTAAAAAAATAAAATTTTCAAAATTGATGCTTTGTGTATACATATTTATGATTTTCCAAAAATGGTCCACGACTCTTTTTTGTTATTTAAACATTCTAAATATCTAAAGTTTAATTCGTTATAACTTTTAATTACTCCACTTAATATAACAAAAATTCCAAGAAGTTACAAATTCAATTTAAACGTTATTGCTAATTTTATAGAGTAAACAAGGTCACACCCGTAGCTTCGCTTCCGGTAAACTATCGTTTTTACTCGAAATTAAGAAAAATTAGAATTATTTATTTTTTCCAATTGAAAAAGAGTTACTTTTTTATTCGAATTATTTTTCCATAGATTTTATATAAGAAAATTAAATTTTATTTGAGTTATTTAAAAAAAAAAAAGATTAGAAGAATTTATTTGTTATATTCTTAATTTCAAATAAAAACGAAATTAAATACTGATTTTTTGATTGGTCAATTTTTTTAATTACTCTTGAAATCTTTTCTATTATTCAATTAACCTGTAAATACTTTTTTTTCTATTTCGCCGAATTTTTTCTTATTTTTTTTTTACTTTTGACCCCCACCTCCTCCCGTACTTTTTTAAATAAAGTGTAAGTTGCTCATGGTCTCGAGCCGATATCTCTGTTATTTCTTCATATACCATATACAATATATAAATATACTGAAAGCTCAGATTCTAATCTACAAGATGATGTATAATGTTTAAGGGAAAAAAATAACTTCTGAGTCACCTTTACTATGGTTTAATAGGAAAAATGTAGCTTTTTCTAGTTAAATCGAATCTCGTCCTTCAAAATACCTATTGCCCCCATTTTTTATTACAGATTCTGAAACTAGAGAAAATTCTGAACTAAACGTTGGGATTAGTTTTTTGAAATTTTGTTTAATTATCAAAATATTTTTGACCAAAACTTGGCATTTTTTGGTAAAAAATCAAAAATTTGAATTTTTTCATAAAAAACCTTCCATTTTTATGTTAAAAATGAAAATAAACGAGTTGATTTAATTTTTAAATTTTTAACAATTTGATAAAATTATGCCACGATATAAAAATTCTAATCTCCCTCGTGTGAACAATTTTGTAGTTAATACTGTTCATCAAGTTTCAAATCTTCAAAATAGATTTGTACCCGTTGATGATGTAGAAATGAATGAAAGTTCTAATTCTAATACGGACTCAGAAGATGAAGACTTTGAAATGGATGATTCTTTAGGACATGTTGATATCGATTTAATAGCAGAATTTTGAGTTTTGAGTTTTGTTTAGAACATATTAGAGTTTTGTTTAGACGGTCATTGTATTAGGAGAAATTTGAGTATATTGATATTTTCTATTTTAAGGTATGTTTAAATTTTTTTAATTTTAAAATTTAACTTTTTTTTTAAAGAAATTTTTCAGTAACATTCAGAGATGCTGAACTCTTTTTGAGTCAAATTAATTGCATGTCAGCTAAGAGTGCAGCAAAACAGCTTTTAAAATTTAAAACAGAACCTCTTGATTTAGTTGAAGATGGAAGAGGAGGTTTGATAAAGACGTATTCTAAGTTTAAAAAAATTGAGCTTTTACTTTTTAAGGTTAACCTAAAGCCGCTCTTTACGATTTTTATCCTGAATTGGAATTAGAAGCAAAAAGTTTTGTTGAAAGAGAGGTTAAAAAAAAGAATGCTCGTTTACCGCACTAAACCTCCCAAAATATATTAATTCCTTCTATAATCAGTTGACCAAATCAAGCGATTCGGTAAACAATCTTATAAAATCTGAGAGAATGGTTAGGAATAATCTAAAGGCTTGGGGATACGAGTATAAAAGAAATTCTAAAAGACCATATTTTTTAGGCCATGAAAGACAAGACGTTGTTAACGATCGTAATCAATTTATTGACTATTTTGTAAATAGAAAAGAACATTATTATAAGATTAATGAAAATCTTGAATGGATATTTCCGGAGGATAAACCCACTTTTTTAATTTTTCACGATGAGTCAACTTTTCGTAGTTGTGAGCAATATCATTCACGATGGCTAAAGAAAGGTTATGAACAATTTTTAAATAAAGGGTATTTGATTTATTTTTTATTTTTTAGTCTACAAAATAATTTTTTTGTTTCAGAAGAGGTCGAAGTCTTATGATTTCTGATTTTTTGGTTGCTCATCTTAGTTTACCCTTTTTTTTTCTTTCCGAAGAACAATGGAACCGAGCTACCAAAAAATATCTTTCATTATTAGAAACAGATGGGATTCATTATGATAAAAATACGTGTACTGGCTCAATTATACCAGGCCAGGATAGTTATTTTGATAGTGATACTATACTTTTGACTATACTTTGATAGTTATTTTGATAGTCAAAAATTTTTTTGGGTTTTCGAGGTCGCAGAATTCGAATCTGAGGTCGAAATTTTAAAGTTTTGATGGTGTGGAAGTTTTGAATTGCCGGAACTTATCATTTCATTCGAATGAGAAAATGAATCAGAAGATTACCATCTGTTCTCGGAATTAGAACTATATCAGAAATTTTAAGCATCGGTGTAAGGCTCAAAGATTAAATTAATAATATTCATCTTATGAAAAAGAAACTTTTTTAAAAAACTTGGCTAAATGCAAAGTTGTGTTTATTTTATTCATACATTTTTTTAATTTATAATTTTTTTTCTTTAAAAAAAGGACTCTAAAAATGAAAAGAAATGTAAATTGTACACAAAACAAAATAAAGCTAACTTTTATAATAAAAGAAATATAATTAAAAAAGCGGCGCTCTATAAAATTAAAGTTAGTGACTTGCAATTGAAATTGCCGAAAAATCCTAGAATTTATCTAAATATTTTGGTCCCGTCTGAATTTCTTTCTGAAAGAGGACCAGGATCTTTAACCAAATTCTTGACGAACTTTGTAAAAAATTCGAGTTTAAAAGTAGAATAACTTCCGCTTACTATCCGCGAACAAACGGAAAAACGGAAAGAGTCAATCAAACAATTGCTTCTGCACTAAAAAAACAGTGCAGAGATGAAATGTGCAATTAGCTCTTATGAAATGTTATCGGGAAGAAAAATGAATTTAATACGACGATGGGAAATTAAAAATGGTGAGGGTGATGAATCGGCACTAATAAGAAGTTATCCTAGATGGAGACTGAAACTTACTTAACAATTCGACAAAAATGAAGAAAAAGATAATCCGCAAAATATATTGATGAAATTGAATAAATATTAGATCATAAAACGATCGGGATAGGTTATAAATATCTTATTAAGTGGAAAGGTAAACCAATTTCGGATAACAGTTGCTTAAAAGTTTACCATAAAAGCTTGCTTATTTGATTAGTAAAATTAGAGTTCCAGATGATCTACAGGCGTGGAAAAAAAATAAGATTTTCTATAATTTTTTTAACAGTTTGTGAAAAAACAGATAATTTATTGAATATTCAAAAATTATGCTTTAACAAGAAAAAGAATAAGAAAAGAAAATACTATGTCCTATTGTGAAGAATTCTAAAATCACAATTATTTGTTTAACATTAAATTTGGTCTTTTTTCATCGAAGAAATTAATTTTTTAAAGAATTTTTTTTTCGAAATAAACAATCAAATTAGTCTAAAAAATGGACCTACATATATTTGGTTCCTTTATTTGGTTCCTCTGATTTCGAATTGTTGTTTAACAATTTTCATTTTATATTTTAGTATCCTTAAAGATTACAAAAAAATTTATTTACTTTTCCTTTTTTCGTTGTATAGAAAACAAAAATCAGCATTACAGAAAACAAAAAATATTCGCTTTATAAAGTAAAAAAAAATAACAACAATGCTGGTCAACATTATTTCATTTTTTATAACAAAATGATTTTCATTTACTCAGATAGATTATCCATATTTCATCAAAGAAAAAGTGAAATTACATAATTTTAAAAAATTTAAAATTAATGATGGAAAAAATAATTATTAAATGAAAAAATTTAATTCCAAAAAACGATTAAAATTGAAAAAATCCAAGAAAAAAAACTTGAAAAAATTCAAAAAATTACAATAAAATATTTTATGGAAAAAAATTCGCATTTAGGAAAAAACAAACAGAACACAGAGACTTAAAACATTGTGAAATCTTTTTTTTTTTAAGAAAAAAATATTTTAAGGTTTGATAATTTATTTCATAAGATATTAACATTTTAAATAAAACATAAAAATTTGATCTTTTTTTTGACAACTTTTAGAGCGGCTATGAAGGGTCTGATAAAATAAACTTGAAAGAATTAAAAAAATTACAATAAAATATTTTATGGAAAAAAAATTCGCATTTAGGAAAACAAACAGAACACAGAGACTTAAAACATTGTGAAATTATGAAAATGAAATGATGAAAATTTTACTAAAAAATAATGAGTGTATACTCTTATTTTTATAGTTTTTTTCATAAAACATATTTACAATACTGAACATATCAAGTTTTTTTCATTAAAACAGTGCAATATTTTTGAAATTTTTGAAAATTAATTTAATTGGATAAAAAAGTGAACACTAAAAAAAAAAGAAAACTCAAAAAAATTTTATGCTTTCCTCTAAAAAAATATAATTTTTATTAATAGTATAGCATGAGAAAAAAAAATTCAAGAGGAGAGTTTCTGAAAGAGAAAACTAATTTATCCAAAAATAATCATTTTAGTAAGCTAATTATAATTTTTTTTTTTCAAAAATATTGCGCTAAAAACTCAATATGATAAATTTGTTAATCTTTTAAATCTCGTATTAATTTTGTTAAGACTTAAAAAATTATATTTTGAAATTGAAATTTTTGTCCGCTATATGTTATTGGTTTTTGCAACATCTATCTTTTATTTTTAACTAAGCGATAAGTTATGTAAACAAAATAATAAAAATACTTAGAGCCGATTATTGGGAATAGTATCAAACACAATATTGATATTTTTTTTTTATTTTTTTTTAATTTGTTGATTTTACAGAAATATTGATGGTTCTTCACTTATGTGTTGCTATACCGAGTACGATAATTGCCATTTTCCATTAGAATAATATCAGTGGTTTTTTCAAAAATAAAGCCCAATTTTATTCTTAGAGTTAAAGACAAATGTTTATCGTTTAGATATTGTGGAATTTAAGAAAAAAAATTTTTAGTAATTGATTTTCTGGAAATATTTCTAGTAGTAATAAATAGGAAAAAAAACTATTCGTTGATATTCTTTTAGAAAAAAAAATTTGAATATCATTTAAAATTTAAAATTTTAAAACAAAAAATTTAATATTCTATCGACTGAATAAAATTCAACTTATTTATAGAATAAAATCAAAACCATAAAAAATCAATGAAAGAGCTTTTATAACAATTAATCTTTCAAATCCATCTTAAAAAAACTACTTATTATTCTATTAAAATTTTTAAACAAAATTGCGACTTAAGTTCAGAAAAAGCTCAAAAAAGCTTGTCTTTAGGTGGTTCGAAATAAATATGGTTCTTACAGATTAAAGCTAGCTGTATTTTGAGGTTGAACTTTGAAAAATGTTATTGGTCTTATAATACTTGGAAATCTTAAGATCAATTCCTGATTAAAATAATAACTTTGATTTGAACTTCTTAGCTTCTGCTGTCTAAATAAATCTTCATTTTTCAAATGTAAAATATTTAGGAGTCTCATTTTTGTTTGTTTTGGAATATAAATTTTTTTAAATAAACGACAACATTCAATTAAAACCAAATCATCCATTAAATTAAATTGATTATAAAAATCGTCTTCATTTTCTTCATCATTTCTTTTTCGATTTACTCATCTCTCTTTTATTAAAGCCATATTTTCGGCCTTTTATTTTCTTCCTTAAATTTTTTGAATTTTTACTCTTCCTATTTTTTTATGAATTTTTATTTTGCAGATGAACCTTAATAAGTTTTTAAACAAGGAAAAAAAATTACGATAGGAAAAAGAAAAAAAAGTTCAAAAAAAGATAATTTGAAACGTTAGAAAACAAGCAATTTAAGAAAATAATAATAATAAAAATTCTTATAACTTTTAAAAAATATAGAAGAAAAGCATTGAAATTGCAAAACCAGAAGCTAAAAAAGAAATGATCGATGAAAATATTGAACTAATACGTGATAAATTACGTCGTTTTCAATTAAAATCTAAACCAGGTAATCAAAGTTTCTGCTTTTATTTAATTTTAAAAAAGGATCTAAACTTATTAATTTTGAACAGATATAAAGGTCGGCCTGAATTATCTTATAAGCAAATGTCAAAAAGATCTATGGACAGAGTAGCTCGAATACTGGCTAATGAAAATTCAAATGAGAAGTTATTAAGAAGCCTTATAAAATCATCTAAAAAGTATCGTTAAAGTCTAATACCGCTTTTATCTCAAGTAACAGAACCAGGTAGCGCTTCAAAAATGACAAAGCTTTTGAAAGCTAACTCTTAAACTCCTAAGATGCTTACTGCTGAAACCGCACTTGCCTCTCACAAGATGACTACCAAACGATTCGCAACGTTACAAAGGCACATCATGTAGATATATTTCCGTCTTATCACAAAGTTCTAAAAGCGAAAAAAGAATCTTACCAGATAATATTGATGTAAATGAAACTTGTGCTTATCATCCTTTACAAAATCTCCTTGATCATACAGTACAAAGAATTATCAATATAGATATGGTTAAAGACACTATTTCAGGTTTTATAGAACCTCATGCAAAGACTAGTGAACTCTTTCTGGATTTAAATTTACATTGTAAATGGGGTTTCGATGGTTCAACTGGTCAATCGCAATACAAGCAATATCAAATTATACAACAGGCTTTGATGATAATCCTTGTTTTCTATCATGTTAGTTCCCTTGGATTTGAGTGTTAATAAGGTTTAATACTAAAAAAATTTATTGAATTAAGTATGAAGAGACTTCAGAATTATTTCAAGACGATCGTGATGAAATAGAAGAACAGATTAAGAATTTGAAATTAACTTCAATTCGACTCCTGTGTAATAATCTTCAAGTAGAAGTTCGAGTGAGACATTACTTAAGTTTAACCAAGATCGATGGAAAAGCAGTGAATGATATTTCTAAAAATTCATCACCAAAAATATGCAACATTTTTCTAGCAATCCCTATTCAAATGAACAATAACGATATAATTCAAAAATTAGAACCGAAAAAACATACTTTTAAGTACGGATTGTCGGCATTACACGATTATATTTGATGTTTCGAGTGTATTTTATACATTAGTTATAGGCTGCCTATAAAGAGATGGGATATAAGAGGACAAGATGCAAAAAAACTTTGTGACGCAAAAAAAAAGTAAGTACAAACAGAATTTTGGAAAAAACTCGTTCTACTTGTTGATTTTCCAAAAGATAGTGGATCCGGTATATTTATTTAAATTTACTTTTTTAATATTTTGAAAATTAAATTCATTTAAAAACTAGGAATAACGAATGACGGTAACACGGCAAGAAAAGCTTTTAGGCGTTATAAACTATTTTCAGAGATAACGTGTGTGAACGAAGAACTCATTTATCGCCTTTTTAACATTTTATGCCTTGTAAATTCAAATTATGCATTTAACCTAGACGATTTTAAAAAGTATTTTGAAGATACTTACAATCTATATATCAAAGAGTACCTGTGGTTTATTTGCCAGTTAAATAAAGATAATAAATATATAAGGCTGTTCCACACACGAATAATTAATAGGGTTACAACCATGACTGATCCATTTAATAGATTGCTAGTCACATCGGACCCTAATATATCAACAGTTTGCAGATCATTTCATCGTTTAAAAAAAAGAATTAAAATTTCCAAAAGACGCTGCGAAATTAATTAAAAACAAGAAATCGAAGAGGGAATTGAAAAATCGGTTGATATCAATAACAATGAAATGGAAATTGACGATGACGAAACTGACTAAGATCATGTTTTTGAAATTTTACTAAAAGCTGAAACTAATATAATATCAGATATTGCTAATTCAGACTTTTATGATGATAATTAACAAATAAATTTTTTTTCTGAAAGTATTTTTTTTTAATTTTTCTCATATGATTAAAAACAATAATTTGTCGTTTTTTGAGACCAACGGTTGATACTATCAAAAAAATATTTAAAAATTTGAAATCTACGACTAGAGTTGACCATTATATCAAGTTTTTTTTTTAAATTTAATTCACAAATAATTATGGTAAAAATCGAAGTTTTTTGAATCTGTGTGGATTTTTCCAGTTTTAATCGTTTGTTGGTTTTTTGGAATTAGATTTTTTCAACTAATAGAATTCTTTTTTATAATATTAAGTACGTGCTCATAAATGTTCACTTAGGCAGTAAATGTTAAGATAGAAAGTTCTAGAATGGATCGTCAGCATCTCGAAGATTCTAGCTTCTCAGATACGTGTCAAACATATGCTTTTAATTTCTTATCTTAAAGCATCAACTGCATAGCTAATACATAAGTGATAATAGGTAGGTAACATGCTCGACTTGAAATCCTTAAAAGAAATAAACCAACATTTGAACAAAGAAGTGCCGTGCAGATTTTATGCATAAACGACCAAATCAGTATCATCAAACAAACAAAAAACCAACAGTAGAGAATAAAAGACTTCATTTATGTAACAAGAGTGGACTGTGATAGCGAATGTAATGCGAGAAAGAATCAAATGAAGAATATTACATTAAATAATTAAAGCCACGCTGAACCGAGAGTATCATATCGTGTAATTAACCGAGTGATGTACGATAAAAGTTGATGATTTGGAAATAAATGGCCGCAAGGTAAATTTTTTATTTGATACTTGGACAATTAAAACTATTGTTGCACGACAGATCTAGGATGAATGTTAGAATGCCTGATTCTTTTATGCAGCAACTTTCTAATATTTTAGAGACTTGTGTTGGTGGGCCAGTGAATGTTAAGATCATACAGGCTTGAAATTTTTAATTTTTTGAAAACTAATAAAAAATTCAATTATCCAACTTTGTTGTTAAAGCAGGTGATGGCCCAATGGTTCGAGTCGTTGGGTATCTGGAAATTCTAAATTAACTATCGAACCTATAGTTTTAAAGGAACTGGTTTCAAACACTGCTGACACGAAAAATGTTCACAAAAAATTTTTTTAAAATATTATTTCTGACTTCACTTTAAAGTGATTTTTGTACTAAGTAATTAATATTAGTATTTAAAATTTTATTCCTCAATTGATAAGCCATTCCGTAAATTTTTTGAATAAAAATTATATCTAGCGAAGATGGTTTGGGTTTTTATAAAACTATTTTATTTTGAAGTATTTTTATAAAAACGCTTATATTTAGCTATTTTTTGTAAAAATTTAGTATTTTTGAAATTTTAGTAGCCTTTATTTTGGTTATCATGAAACAAATTGTTCAAAATCAAAACCAATATTTATAAAGCATGGTCTATAACTCTATAACTCAAAATATTTTCGGAATATTTTTATCGGAGTAGACATGAGTTATTAATGCTCAAAAACAGCCAAATTCAAACTCAAAAGATTTATGATTTGTTGCACTTTAATAAAATCAATTTATCTAAAGACTGAATTTTTTTAAATCATTCGAAAAAAACTTAAAGGTGCCTAGTATCTGGAATTGGAACAACTACCCTATATTTTTTCCGTTTTTAAAATAAAGAAGGCTTAAAAAAATCAAAGTTTTATAATCAAAATTTACTAATTTTCTAATTCTTATTTTTTTAGCACAAATTGGCTTTTCTATCTTTCCTAACGATTTTATATTTTAAAAGAACCATAATAAAATAAATACTAAACTTGATGTTTTTAATCCTTTCAAACAATTTCTTGTTAATTTAGGTAAAAAACGGTGTTTATTTTTTTTTTAAATATGACCTTTGCCTATAAATTAACATAAAAAAGATCGTTGATTGTAAATTGTTGATGCTTCTAAACACTTTTGAGCTAAACTTTAAACTAAGTTAAATTTAGAAAATTTATTTACTTATTAAATAATTAAAGATTTTTAAAAAGACATTTATAAGAATTTTCTATAAAAAATTGGCATTTTCTTAAAGGATTTACTTTCTTCGAAAAAGCAAATTTATCTTAAATATAAGTATTGGATTTATTAAAAAAAAAATTCACTTTTAATTTAAAAAATTTAGAAAAAATTATCCGGCTCAACTTAAATTAAAAAAAGCTATTCTTATTATACTGACTTTATTGACAAACTTTTTTTATACCATTTACAAAACATAAGATATTTTTGTTCTTTTTTTTTTCTTTTATTTGCCTTTTAGTTTTTTTCGGTTTTATTTTGCGTTTTATCACTGATTCGTTTCCTTTTATTATATTGACCACGAATTCAATACGGATTTCATCTACTCTAATTTCATTTACACAATGCCAAACTTCCGTTTTCAATTAGATATTAGTATAAAATTATGTCTCTGTACAGTAAATTTCAGTTCATTATTTTAATTTATGCAAATTAAATTAACTTTTGAAGGGTACCGTATTCCCTTGCTAAAAGGCGCATGCGGCTAATCCCATCAAAACCATGTTAAAAATTAAAGGAAAAAGGTTTTTAACATGGATTTAATGGGATTAGCCGCATGCGCCTCTCAGCAAGGGAATACGGTAACTAATAAAATTATTAATTATTCTGTAAATTGCTACAAAGTGTAACAATTTCGCATAAATCTGCAAAATCTATGTATTTTTGCAAAATTAGCACGCATTGAAAAATGTTTATATGCAATTTGTAATATTTTTGCAGACCTATATTTAGATAATATTTAATGTTAAATTTATTTATTTTAACTTACCGGAACCGCTTGCTGGCGAGAGCTGCTCTAATGGGGAGCGAACGATAAAAAAGCAGTGCGCTTATTAGGTATAGTTACATGCAAAAAAATTCGAAATTAATTTCATGTCGCAATTATCGTTCGCTGTACTCCTGGAGGGGTCAAGTAACCTAATTTTCCTTAATTTTCCAGGTTTATACACTAAGTGACTGAAAAAAAGTTAGTTAAAAAAGCACCAAAAAAAAAATTAAATTAAAATAAAAAAAAATAATTTAGGTATTTTTTGTGTAACTTTTAGTAAGACACATTTTTTAAAAGCGCATAAGTGCCAATAAAAAAATTTTTTGTTTGTCCAATAAATGTCGCTTTTAAAGAAAAGTCTTATATTCAAATTTAAAAAAAAAAAAAATTTTTTTTATATTTGAAAAACATATATAAATTTTCATTATTAAAAAAAAATTAGTTTAATCGTTCAAAGTGATAAAAACTGTTTCTGATGATGATCATTGTATTGACGAGCCTATCATCATGTCACAAGAAAAAAAAATTGACAAAAAAGAACTCAGTATTTGTATGGTTAATGAAAAAGCCTACTTGCATTTTCTAAATTTATATATGTTTTACAAATTTAAAAAAAAAAATTTTTTTAAATTTATATGTGAGCTTATATAAGACTTTTCTTTAAAAGCGACACTAATTGGACACCGTAACCGTAACCGTAACCGTAACTGTCACCGTAAGTTTCGTGAAATTTAAAAAAAAAAGACACATTTCAATCAATTTTATGAGCTAGCGTTTCAGCTTACGGTTAAAAAACTGACCAACATATTAGACTGAGATTAGTAAATTCAACTTTTTCCCATAAAAAATTTGTAAATAAAAAATTCAGAAATTTAAATTTTTTTTTAGGAAATTTTTTTTTGTAAAAATAATAAAATATCATTTTCCTTTTAAAATTTTAATCATACCCAGTCTCTATAAAGTGTGATGAAAACATGTTAAAAATGTTCAAGTCACTTGCATTTTAAATGTGCTATATCTTGCATGTAACATGCGTTAAATAAAAACATGTGTCATGTATTTAATATTAACATGTCACATGCGTGCGAAAATGCAAATGAGAAATGAGTGTCACACTACAATTCTTTTTGCATTTAAAATTTGATTTAATTTTATATATATTTAGTAAATGTATATATTTTATAATTATAATTAATTAAGTAAATATTATTTACTGAACTAATTAATTTAAAAAATTAAATGATATTTTTTAAAGTTAAATATTTAAAATAAACCTATTCCGGAAATTTTATTAACCAGATTTTTAAAAAAATGACACAAAACGAGAATAAGAATAAATAATTTATTTAAAAATAAAAAGAAAACTTCTTTTGGATTTTTCGAACTGTGTAATTTGACTCATGAATTAGGTAATTTTAACTGCAATATTTTTTTTTTTGTCTTTTTATTATATTTCTAACAATTTTTTTAATATAAAGTATTCAGAATAGTTTATCGGAAAAGAAAACTTGACCAGAAGTCGAATATGGCAATTTTTTTCTGTCTTAACAAATTGAAATAAAGATAAAAATTAAAAAAAAAACATAAAAAGCTCATCGGATAGTAATCAAAAAAATACAATTTTTAGATAAAAATATAGGTCTAAAGCTTAAACTTGGTTAGAATTAAAAATCGCATTTTGTAAAAATAAATCAAATGTTACCTTTTTTCTACAAAAAAAGGGAATAATATTTTTTAAAAAATTTATCTTTTTTGATTCTTAAAGTTAAATAAAAATTACTAAGCGAATAATGAAATGATTTAGTTTATTTTTGTAATATAACTTAATTAAAATTGGCAATATAGATTTCTCGTTTTTTTTTTCCCAATTCTTTCTCGTTTATGAATAATCAATGAACATAATTTAAAAGTTTCGAGTCGTTCACGAATTTTTAAAATATAGAATTTGAAACACCATTCCTTTCGAAAAAAAACAAAATTACTTTAGTTTTTTATTTAATTCTTAGTGTTAAATTTGTAAGAAACGTTTTTTTCTCGAACCTTGACTCTCTGTCCCAATCAAGTAACTTAACCACTAGACTAAAATATAAATAATCCATATGAAATTATCGATGTTTTGATGATTATAAAATTTAAGAATACTTGATTCAGATGGTCTTCAAAGTAAAAACCACTTCCTAGAACATTAAGCCCTAAATTATATTATGTTAAATTTAGGATAAACAAGGATTTAAAATTTTTTTTTTTTAAATTTTTAAAAAAAAAAATTTTTTACTAGTAAATTTCAATTCGACATTTTGATTCATTTATGTTTTAATAGCTTTTATAGAAAAAGTTAAAAAATTTTTTTGAGAATACTCCTAATTGTAACAACTTTGCTCCACTAAAAATATAGTTCTCCAAAAACGTTACAGATTGCATACGGAATATTTTTCTAAAACGATCAAAATTTTCATTATTAAATTTATAGATCAAAATTAACTTTTTGCAGACATAGTTTTTTTAGTAGCATAATTGTTACATATAGTAGCAATTATAGAATAATTTTTTCACTTACCGTTCATTAGGTTATAACAATTTGAAATTAATTTCAAATTGTTATAAAAAATTGTTATAAAAAATAAGTTAAAAAAAAAATTCAATAATTATTGAATTTTTTTTTACAGAGCCTGTAAAGATTCAAATAATCTTGATAAATATTTTAGACCAAAAAATAAGAAAAGAATATTTACCTAAAATTTAATTAATTAAAAAATTAATTTTGAATCTTTGATAGATTCAAAGAAAAATCCACGAGTAAGATATAGTAAAAATAAAAAAAAATTGGAATATTATTGTTAGTGAAAAATATTTCTTTTAAGAGTTTCATTTGTTAAATTAAAAATATTGTTGTTCTAATAATCAAGTTAAAATAATTATCTTTTAAAATATTGAATAAAATATCTTTTTTAAATAAAGATTTAATTAAAAAAAAATATTTTATAATAAATTTCAATAAAAATTTGAACTTTTGAACTTTGCTGTGTAATTTTATTTAAAATATACACATTATTGTATAAATAAATAAATTTTATTTTAATTCGTATAGCCTGCTTAGTAAGCTTAAGTGACAATCTATTTTTTTAATTATTCTAAAATAATGTTTTACGCTTTATTACCGTATTAACCCGAAATTCCCGTATTTACTCAAATACAAGATCGAGTCGCTATCTTTTGAAGATCTTCTATTTGAAAATATTTTGGTCTTAAAAAATGACTCAAATAATAGAACAAAGAGCTTTTATTTGAATCAAAAACTGTCTCTGTCTAAAATTTTAAATTCCCATAACTTTATAATAAATAAAATTAGGAACAACATTAATTTTTTGTTTTTATAAAACTTGACGAATTAGATTTTCAAAATCAATTCGGAAGTTTAAAAATAAATATTATCGGAGGCTTAAGGGTTAATTTTTTAGATTTAATAATTGAATTTGATGATATTTTTTGGAGATTAAAGATTTTACTCCACATTAAAGAAACACATAATTTCGGCAATCTAATCAATAGTTCAAACCACCCTGTTCATATATTTAAAAATATACCTATTTGTCTTTTTATTCGCATCAGGAGAATATGTACGGACTTAATTGACTTCTTTTTCTTTTCTCGACAATTATACGGTCATCTTTTATCGAAGGGTTATGATAAAAACTTTTTAATATCCTTGATAAGGAATATTTCAAAGCTTGATCGGAAAAATATTATTGAATACAAAGAAAAAAACAATAATGGTCAAGCTTCTGATAATAAGAACATTTATTTTTCTATTGAATCAAACAGATTTAATATCAATTTGAATGATACATTAAGAGTAGCCTGGTCAAATTTGAATCTCGCCTTAAATAATAATTTTTCAAATAATACTTTCTTAATTTCAAATCGAGTCAATTCGAATCTTAAAAAAATTTTGGTATTTAATTCGAACACTTTTAATAATAACTTTAATTTTCATTCAAAATGCTGTAACGTAAATAATTGTAAATTTTGTACTTATATGACTTATACTTATAAAATCAATTTCAGTGAAACTTTTTCTTTACCAATTTTAAATAATAGTAATTGTAAGTCAAAAGGTTGTGTTTATGTTTTGAATTGTTTGCTTTGTGATAGCGTTTATGTAGGGGAAACTAGCCTTAATTTTGAAAATAGACTAAGATCTCATATTTATTCAATTAAGGACTTTGTTCCGTTACATAAAATGTCAACAGAGGTAGCAATTCATTTTAATCTAAAAGGACACAATTTTTTGAATCACTTAAAATCATATATTTTTGTTAGTAATATTTTTGATAATATAAAAAGAAAAAGTATCGAAGCAGAACTAATTCACTTATTTCTAATGTTTGGTTACAAAGTTATAAACTCTAAATTATATAATAATTTTAATCAATTTTGTACTAAATTCTAATTGTAAAATTCTCCATTTCTTACTGATTTTTATTTAATTTATTTATTTTTGTCAATTTAATTTTAATTTAATAGATTCACGCCTGAAGAAGATTTTAATCGAAACGATCGTTGCGTGTCAATATTAGTTTTTTATAAAATTGTATTTAATTTTATTCGTTCGAAAAAATAAAATCTTAAAATAATTCGATTTTTATAAAAATTTTTTATTTTTTTTCCAATCGTATAGCCTGCTTAGTAAGCTTAAGTGACAATCTATTTTTTTAATTATTCTAAAATAATGTTTTACGCTTTATTACCGTATTAACCCGAAATTCCCGTATTTACTCAAATACAAGATCGAGTCGCTATCTTTTGAAGATCTTCTATTTGAAAATATTTTGGTCTTAAAAAATGACTCAAATAATAGAACAAATAGCTTTTATTTGAATCAAAAACTGTCTCTGATTGATTTATTTAAAATTTTAAATTCCCATAACTTTATAATAAATAAAATTAGGAACAACATTAATTTTTTGTTTTTATAAAAGATTCAAATAAAAGATCTTTGTTCTTTTATTTGAGTCATTTTTTAAGACCAAAATATTTTCAAAAAGAAGGTCTTCAAAAGATAGCGACTCGATCTTGTATTTGAGGAAATACGGTTGATAATTTGTTTGTTATAAAGTTATGGAAATTTAAAATTATAAATAAAGCGACCTTCTAATCGAGACAATTTTTGAGTAGAAAAAAACTCGAACAAAAGGTTTTTTTAACCTCAAATAAAAGCCTCGCGCTTCTTTTTGAGTGAGATTGTATTTGAAGAAATACGGTAAGAAAAATTCGAATTACCGTATTAACTCAAATAAAAGGTCAGGTAGTTTTTTTTTAATGTTCTTTTATTCGAAAATTTTTAGATGAGATATTTTGACTCGAATAAGCAAAAAAAAAAGCCTTGTATTTGAAGCATTCGATGAAAATCTGTTTCATTTAAACTCCATTTTATTTTTGAAAAATCTTTTTTTCAAAATTGTCTAGTATTTGAATCATTTTTTTCTTTTATTTTTACTCGAATAAAACATGTTTTTTGCCTCAAATATAAGGTCCGCTCTTCTATTTTCGGTCGCTTCTATTTTAGGTAATACGGTACCGTATTTCCTCAAATATAAGCTCATTCTATAATATACAATGTTTTTTGACATGAGAAAGGATTGTTAAATGCTATATTAAAATACAAATTAAAGATATTAAGAAAACTTGATAACTAATTTAGCGAAATTAAGATAAAATTAAATAAAATATCGCATTTTTTTAAAAAAATTTATGAAATTTTTTTTTTGCTTGGTATATGAATTTAAGCAACAGGCTACAAGCTTTTTTTAATAGGCTTAGTTCTTTCGAAAAAAAAACAATTGAAGTGTTTCTTGTTTTTATTAGCCGTCCTAAATGCGTTTTTAACTTTAGTTAAAAACGCATATAAAAGGGCTTTTTTACATATAGATATCGTTTCATTAAGATTTATGTTATATTTTTAATTAATATATATAGAAAAATGCTGCAAAACAACTTTTTAATAGGAAGAAAAGATTGAATACAATTTTGAAATTGAATAATTTTTTTTTCGATTTTTTTGCATGTGAAATGCGTGTAGTAACATGATCTCACGCATGTCTCATGTTTTTTTTAAGAGACTGGGTATAAATTTTTTTATTTCTTTAAAAATTTTTAAATTTCCTAAAAAAAAATTTAAATTTCTGAATTTTTTATTTACAAATTTTTTAAAAATTTTTTATGGGAAAAAGTTGAATTTACTAATCTCAGTCTAATATGTTGGTAAGTTTTTTAACCGTAAGCTGAAACGCTAGCTCATAAAATTGATTGAAATGTGTCTTTTTTTTTTAAATTTCACGAAACTTACGGTGACAGTTACGGTTACGGTTACGCTTTGGTTACACTAAGGTTACGTTTGACGTTACACTTTTATTACAACCACTGTATACTCGATTTAATTATCGATAGAGTTTGTTAAAATATGATTCTCATCTACAGATTTATTCCCTAATTAGTTGAAGCATTAAAAATAATAAAAAACTACAAATTAATGAAATCTCATGAATTAATCTCTAAAAAATCTAAATAAACAATAAGAATCTTTTTTTTCTTTTTTATCAAAACTCGAATCAAAAAAGTATTCTAAAAATTTACCATGAATTTACTAAATTTTTTATTTAAGAGATATTAGGAATTAATAAATATGACAAAGTAATTTATTTTTTAATTTTTTTTTCGAAATTTTCTTATTTTAAAAAATATCGTATCATTTTAAGTCCCAAAAAGCTTTTAAATATAGTCAGTAGATTTGCAATTGCAAGTTTTGCTATTATAATCCTTTTAAGTGGTTTATTAACCGGAAAAATTATAAGCAAAAAGGATTTTATTACACCGTTAACAAGCATGACCAGAAATTCAGTACAAAAGGGAAATTCTCAACAAGACAAAGTTTGTGTTTCAAAAGCTTGTATCAATGCTGGTATGAACTAGTGTTTTTAAGCAAATTTTTTTTTAAATTTATTAAAACTAGGATTATTACAATTATTACAAAACGAGTTTTTCTTTCCTTTTAAAAGCATTTTAAAAAGAAAAAATAAAAACTGTTTCGTCTTTTGGCGTTTTTTATAAAAAATAATTTTAATCAAAATGATTTGCTTAAACAGATCCTTTCCTTTCAATAAAAAAATAGGCTTTTTTTGGTTTGGCCGGTGGTTTGAATGAAAAAAAAACTTTCTTTTATTAATAGACATTCTTCACATATAATCTTTCGAAATTCTGATTTATATTTGAAATTTAAAATTGTTCTGTAAAAAATATGCATAAAACTTAACACAATTAGAGTTGAAACAACACATTTCTTTTAGATTTCAAAAAATAATGGAAAAAAATTGTGTTAGCTCAAATATTACACAAAAATTCATAAATTAAAGAAAAAACTTATAATATTAATAATGTGGGTTATCCACATAAAATGAGGTTTAAAGCTCACGGTAATAGCTTTCTAAAATAAGTTTATGAATTTTGTTTTAAAAACCATTAATATCTTTTGAATTTACAACATCTCTTGGTAGACGGTTCCAAAATGTTGACATTTTGTTTATAAAATAGCTGTGACGTTGATCGCAATTTTTTACCAGTTTCCTCTCTACTACAAATTCATTTGATCTCAATTGTGTTGCTGTTGAATCTGACTCAAATTTTTTATATAAAACATTAGTAAACCAATTAACTTCCATCAAAGCCTTTGACAATTTTAAATATTTGAATTCGATCGCCACGTAATCTTCTAGTTTCTAATGTTTTTAGGTTTAGCTTCTTTAATCTATCCATATAATCTAACCGATTAATACTTGGTATAAGCTTTGTAGCTTGTCTTTGTACTGACTCTATCGTATTTATATCTTTCTTCCAAAGGACAACACCATACTTAAGATGAGGAAGGGCAAAGGCTTTGTATAACTTACAAATAGAGTCTACATTTGGAAATTTTAATGTTCTTTTAATCAAGTTCAGAATAGAAACATAATAGAAACTTGAATAGCTTAATCAACGAACAGTTACTAATTCGAAGTTAGAGTGTCCAGGTAATCTAAATAAGAGCATTGTTCAAAAAATTGATTACTATTTTCATATTTTCTATTGGCATTAAGACGCGTTTAGTCACGTTTATTTTCGTTATTGAAAGCATTTATTAAGCTAAATTTAAACGCATAACTGTTAATAAAAACACAAAATCATATTATTTCAATTTAGTGTAATTTATCCGATTTTAGGCTGAAAGAGAGGCTTTTTTTTCCTAAAAAAAAACTTTTTTAAAACGAAAAAAAACTTTAAAAAACCCGTTAATTTTTTCGATTTAACGCGTTTTTCTATGCGTTAACAAGCACTTATATCAGCACTTATATTACTTGGCTATTCGACTTTCCTCAACAACAACAAAAAAGGTCTGCAAAACTGAACTTTGTGCGAACTTCTTCAATGGCCTTCAAATTTCGCAACAATAAATAGTCTTTCCAGACCAGATATTTTAGGTTTAGTCAAAGTTTTCAACTTTGTAGCAATTTACAGAATAAGTTTATCAATAAGTTCCTGTTAATAATTTATTTGAATTTACATGAATTGAAATGACGAATCTAAATATACCGTACATAACATTAGTCAGGTAAATTTTTGATTTTTTTCATTTTTGAAGTCATCTTTATAGTACCAGGTTCGAATCTTGCTAAGTTTGATTTTTTCAGCAAATATTTGCATAATTTTATAAAAGAGCTTTGTGAATTGGATGTTGTCTGTGCGTAAATATTAATTTTTAAAAATTTTTTAAGAATAAATTACTTCTTAAAAAAATTAAATACAAAAAGTGATTTTTACCGAAGATGAGGACTTTCTCGTTTCTAATAAAAAAATATTTAAAAACCACCATATATTTAAATTTAACTTTTTTATTTTTAACTTTTACTCTTAGACTTATCTTTAAAAATTGGAAAAAAGTTCAAATTTTAGATTAAATCTTTTTGAAGTTAACTCTCCAATTTTTTTATTTAAATTAGAAAAAAGTCCTATGTTTGGCTTTACTATTGGAAAAAAGGTTCAAATTGAGATATCTTCTAAAAAAAAATTTTAAAAATTTGCTATAACATGGTATGGATGTGAAGTTCACTTTCCATAAAGAGTTAACCCAAAATTCTACCTTATTTCTAAGAAGAGTAAGCAAAGGTTTACGGTAACAAAAACCAATTAAATTCTATTAATTTAATCGACATTTGTTGAGTGATGAAAACTTAATTAAAAAATAATTTAGAAATTTATTTTATCTCTCATTTTGATAAAAAAATTTACATTTTATTACCATTAATTTAAGCTCACTTTTTTTTGAACAACATTGACCAAACTCAAGATCCATGTGAAGATTTTAATAAATTTAGTTGTGGTAATTTTTTAAAAAATCGAAGAATTCCAAGCGATGAGACGTACATTGATATTTTCGCTGAGTTAACAAATAATTTAGCCGATTTGTTATCAGGTGAAATTCATCAAATTGAAATAAAATAAAATATTATTTAATTTAAAAAACTTTTTTTTTTAGATTTATTGGAAGAACATATTAACTTTGATGATATTGAAGCAACAAAAAATGCTAAACAATATTACAAATCATGTTTAAATGAAGATCTTATAGAGACTAATGGCCTTGACAATTTACTAAATATTATTAATAAAGAACTTGGTGGTTCTTCTCTAACTCAAGCTAATTATGACGTAAACAATGAGAATACTTTTGATAAAATAGTAAAATTTGCGAAATGGGGTCTAAAGCCGCTATTTGATCTTTATATATCGTCAAATCCAAAGAATCCTGATTCGTATGTAATTAGGGTAAATTTAAAAATATTAACATAGTTAGACTATTTCTATTAAAAAGAGAGATGATTTATTTTAATTTTTTTAAAGCTCCAACAAGCCAATTGGTTTTTAACTAAAAAAACTTATCAAGAAGACAAGCCAGCTGTTATTGAAGCCTATAAAAAATTAATTAAAAATATTTTTAATGAAATTTTGCCAAGTCAAGATTTAGACCAAAAAATAAATAGATTATTTGAATTAGAAAAAAGTATTGCCTTAGCTACTTTGGATGCTGAGCAAAAACGCAATCAAACATATCAAAATTTTACTATTTCTAATTTCAATAGAAACTATACGGGAGTAATAATCAAAAGCCAAACAGAAAAATATTTTTAAAATAGTCTTAAAAACTTTTTTATGATTTAGTTTGATTGGCAAAGATTTATTGTTCAAGAATTATTTGGAGAATACCCGAGTTTGAATGTCACAGAAAATGAGCCTCTTCTAGTGATTGACTTTAGTTATTTAAGGAAAATGTTAGATGTCTATCAAAATGCTTTAAAAGATAATAAAGAGTAAATATTTCTTAAATGTATGATAATTGATGTTTTTGTTTTAATTTTTTTAAAAGTGATTTGCATAATTTATTTATTTGGTCATTTGTAAAATCAAGAACAAGTTTTTTACCCAAGAAGTTTAGAGACTTTCAACTGGATTTTGATAAAGTAAATAAAAATTAAATTTTATTTTATATTTAGTTCATCTTTAAATCAGATATAAATAATAAAATAAGTAGTTAAAATAAATTAAAATCGATCTGACGTTATAAAGAATAAAATCTTTATTTCTTCTTTATAACTCCGCTAAGCACTCAAAAAACACTCTTTTCTTAGAGAACAAACTAAAACTAATTAGGTTTTTTTAAAAGTTAAACTGAATATTTAATAATCAAAAATTTAGTTAAAATGAAGCTTTAAACTTTATTTTAGTTATTATGAATCATATTTTCCAGAATAAATGCTAAATTTTTTAAAGAATGGTACCTTATCCTAAAAAATATTTTAAATACTTACTTTTCTTGTCGAAAGATTGAATAAACGTAATGTTATCAGCTTTTAGTTTATGCACTTAAATTTAAACTTTTACTAAGACATGGACCACAAATATCTGCTCAAATATTTAACCCTATTTTTTTTTAGATTTATTCTGGAACAACATCAATTCCCAAGAGATCTAGAACATGCTCCAATGAGATGTCTGAAAAAATGCCATATGCTGTAGGCCGTTTATACGTTAAAAATTACTTTAAAGAAGAAGCCAAAAACGACGTACATATTTTTTACTTGAATAAAAAAAATTTTTTTTTAGTTTTTTTTTTGGAATAAAGACTGAAGACATGATCAAAAATATTCGTGAAGAATTTAAGCTTATGTTGACTGAAAATGAATGGATGGATCAAGAATCAAAAGCAGCTGCTAGAGAAAAATTAGAATTTATTGATAACAAAATTGGTTATCCTGACTTCACATTCAATAATACTTATCTTGAAGATCTATATAAGAACGTAATATTTCAGATCAAAAATTATATTCAGTTTGTTTAATCATTGCATTAATTTTAAGTATATTTTCGATGAAACAAATTACTTGCTTAATTCTCTCATAATTACTAAAAACGAGTATGAAATTTCTTTTTCGAAATTAAGAAGCAAGCGTAGTAGAAAAGAATGGATAATCGGTCCAGCTGTTGTCAATGCTTTTTATAATCCAAACAATAATGATATTGGTTTCCCGGCTGGTATTTTTCAAGCTCCATTTTATGATACTGATCTTCCAAAGTATTTAAGATATTTCCCAAATAAAAAGCTTCGCTTTTGAACTGCTTGCAAACAAACTTTCCGATGAGTTTGATTTTTCTTAAAATTGATTTTATCAAATACTATAAATTCAACTTTTCATTGCAAAAAAAAGTTTAATCTGATTTAAAAAAAAATATGCTTAAAAATAAAGCTTAAAAAATTAGCTTCTTTTAAATATTTTTCTAATATATAAGATATTTGAATTTTGGAGGAATCGGTACAGCGATTGGTCATGAAATTACTCATGGATTTGATGATCTTGGAAGACGCTTTAATAAAATAGGAGCTTATTATACAGATGAAGAGCCGGGCCTATGGACTGAAGAGACAATTAAAAATTATAAAGAAAAAGCCGAATGCTTTATTGATCAATATGATGGCTATAAAGCCGAACAAGTCGGAGAAAATTTAAATGGGTATCAAACTCTAGGTGAAAATATTGCGGATAATGGTGGTATTAAAGAATCGTTTAGAGCTTATGTTCGATGGGCTGAAAAAAATGGTCCTGGAGCCTTTACTTCCAGGTTTACCATATAATCAAGAACAATTATTTTTCATCAATTATGCTCAGTTATGGTGCATAAAATTAACAAATCAAGAGTTAAGAAAAACTATTGAAACAGATACACATTCTCCGAGTGAATTTAGAATTAAAGGACCAGTATCGAATTCACAATTTTTTGCTAAAGCATTTAATTGCAAAGCAAAAAGTGGAAATAATCCAGAAAAAAAATGCGTCTTATGGTAAATAATTATTTTAATATTTATACAGACTTTTTATTTTTAAATTAAAAAACGCTTTTAGATGTTTAAAGAATAAAATTTTATTTATTCAATTAGAAAAAATCATATTTTTTTTTCAATTCTAAAAACTAACTACTGATGTAATTACAGTCATACCCCGTTTAAATCAAGATGTTCTATGAACTTTTCGTAATATAACTGAAGTGTGATACAAACGGAATTTTATTAAAAATTCTTGTAAAATCATATAATTTATAAAATAAACTTGTTTTAAAGTTTATCTTTTTCAGTACATTTCTGAAATGAGTTGACAATTTTTTAAGCAAATCTTAAGAGGAGTCTTAAGACGTCTTAAACAACTCTTAAGCAAGGAAAGTCTTAAGCAATAATTAACATAAATTATTAAATTTCTGAAACAATGGGGTCGCAGACGGAAAAAAAATTTAAAAAAGGTACTAAAATTTATAAAATCATTAAGTGACTGAAATTTTTGAAAAATTAAAAAATTATTTTTTATGTTTCCAAAGCATAAAAAATCTTGAGAAAAAATTTTTTTTTAAAAAAAAAGAATTGCAATAACTTTAAAATTCTTTAAATAAACAATTAATTGAACCGAGGCTATTTAAAAAAAAATAAGGATTGTAATTGTTTTAATAAAAAATCTCTTCTTCAACTCTTCCTCTTCTTTTTCTTTTCTGAGAAAGGAAAGATTTCAAAAAAAAACGTTATAAAATATTAGTTTTTATTGAATGTTTTCTTCAGAAGAAGAGGAAAAGAAGAGTTGAGGAAGAGTTGTGGAACGCTGTATTTTATACTTAAAAATTTAAACTAAATTAAATACATTTATGAAGAGTATTTGAAGTCATACATGAGAAATACAAAAAAGCTATAATACAGGCATACACCTGTTATATGGTAACTTCTGTAAACTATTAAAAGTCTTTTTATAATACTAATATTAACACTAATCCGAGCAAAGGTGAAAATAAATTGATATTCATAATTAATTTTATTTAAAAAATTTAATAATTATAATTAAAGAGAATATGAGAATTTTTCAAAATTAAAAAAAAATTAACCAGTCTTTAGTTTTCGTTATAATAAATTGTTAAAGAACTAAGCTTTGTTTTAATTGCTGTCAAGCCAACAACATTGCTATTTATTCTCAACGATCTTAAATTAATTAATCCATCAAAAATAGTATCATTTAAATATTTGAGTGGATTGCCAAAAAGTCTCAAGTCTTTTAGTTTTGTGTAAGTTTGTAAATCATCTTTATGAATAAATTCCAATTGACAAAAGTTTAATACTAACGTTTCAAGGCTAGGTATCATACCATTTTGCTCGAAAAAAGACATGTTTAAATAAACCAAAGGATTTCTATTTAAATTTAAATATTTAATTGTAGTTAAATTAGTTGTAAAATTTGATAATTGATTCGAATCTAAAAACAAAGAATCCAATTTATTCAAATGAGTTAGATTAGCTTCTTTAAGACGATTAATTCCTAGATCAAGAATAAATAAATTCGAAATTTTAATAAAAACTTCACTATTTAAATAATCTAAATTGTTTGACCGTAAATCTAAAGTTCTTAGACTATTTAGTCCATTAAAAGCATTTTTATCAATAAAAGATATTTGATTTCTTTCCAAGGAAAGCTCTGTTAGCTTGACTAGACCAATAAACATATTATCGTTTAAAATTTTTAAAAAATTATTATCTAAGTAAAGTTTAATTAAATTTTTTAAACTTGAAAATGTTGTTGCATTTATGTAACTCAATTGATTCTTACTCAAATACAAAACTTCTAGATTAGAGAGATTTCTAAATGTCTCAACATCAATTTGACATATCTTATTGGTTTGAATTGAAAGTGTTTTCAAAGCAATTAAACTATTAAATATATCTGGATATAAATGTTCGATTACATTTTCATATAATTCCAATGAATTTAGCAGTCTTAATTTATTAAAAGTAAACTCACTTATGTTGGTTAATTGATTTTCTTCTAATTTCAATACTTTTAAAGTCGTCAAAAAATTGAATGCCATTGAATCTATTGCTTTTATTCGATTTTTATGTAACGAAATTTGTTGAATTAAATCTAAACCATAAAATGTTTCAGCTTCAATTCTTTCTAAATTATTATATTCTAAATACAAATGCTTTAATTTCGAAAGAGAACAAAATGTTCGATCATTTATAAAAGATATATTGTTTAAATTTATAAATAATTCGTTCAAATTGATTAGGCCACTAAACATATTTGATGATAAAGAGGTGAGTAAATTTTGGCGTAAATTTAGACTGGTAAGATTAGATAGTCCGTTAAATGCACCATTTTCTATACTATTAATCTTGTTATTCGATAAGTCTAATTTCAAAAAGACTACCAAATTATAAAATGTATTAGCTCGAATTAAAGTTAAAAAATTGTTGAATAAATAAAAATTTTTAACTACTGTTAAACTTTTCACAAAGAATGGTTTTATATAGCATATTTGACTAGAATTCGAAAAAATATTCTCTTGAATTTTTTTAGAAATTAGTTTATCATAATTATCAATTTTTTCACCAGTGCATTCAATAAGCCAATTTTCCACATAGTACCAAAATTTTCCATTAAGCGTTTTATCATTTAGGACTATGGAATCGTAAAGACTACAATTTTTCCTTTCAAACTCCACAAATTTACATTTATTAGTTTTTAAACAAAGTTTAAAGCATTCAAATTTATTCATTATCCATAGATTCTTGTTGAAAGTCATTGAACTTGAAAAATAACCCAAACTTGTAATCAGTGAGACTTTAAAAAATTTCCAACTTTCTTAAAAAAGGAATATTTTTGAATTTTAGCTTATCAAATAAATATTTTTCTTCATAACTAATCTGCATTTGATTTTAAAAAAGTTATCACATTTTTATTGCGTTTAACAAGATTCCAAATTTTTAAAAGACGCTTACTTTTCTTGGTCCAACTCCAATATGTGTACTTAGTTAGCTTTTTTTTATAGGTAAAATGTCGGATGAATTTTAAATGATTGATTTAATTAAAATTTAAGTCAAAAGAATTGCACCCTAAAATTTAGGACCTGTAACACAATCTCGAAAAATTAAAATCTCGACAGCTGGGGCTGTGAAGTTCATGTCAATTCGCTCATTTCAATTTGCTATTTTTTCTATAACTTTTTTTAGAAACATTAAAAAATAGTTCTGCAAAATGTTACAAGATGTAGCAAATTTGGTACATTCCGATTATTAATCTGCAAAATGTGTGCACCCAAAATGCAGAAAAAAATTATTAAAAACTAAGTATATGTATTTGCACATATTTTGCAGAGATTTAGCACAGTAAGAAAATTTATGTAGCAAATTTGCTACATATTGTAACCTTTTGCAGAACTAATTTTTAATGTTTGGAAAAAAAGTTAAAGAAAAAATAGCGAATTGACATGAAATTCACAGCCCCTCGACAGCTAAAAATCTCCCATAATTATAAAATTAGAAGCTCGAAAATAATAATTTTTAAAAAAAATAACTGATTAAATGATTAGGTTTATATTAAATTACTCATAGCATCAATTAAAAGGTCAATGCGTTTCTCATAATTTTTAAACAAACGTTTCTAATTGTCTTTTTTGATTTGTTTCGAATTTCAACGGTCTATTTGCTTTTCAGCATAGAGCCTTAGAAAGAGTGTATACACTTTCCTTCAAGATTATAAATTTTTCTAACTCACCACCACTATTGAAAGAACAGTTACTCAAAAATGAGACTGGAAATGTGATTAAAGATCAAATAATTGAATGTGGATCGAGAACAAAAAGTAGTGCAAAAGCATTTACAGTCAACACTCATTAATCCAGACAAATTGGGAAAACAACCGAATCTTAAATTTTCAGGTAAAATTCTTTCTTTCAAATCAAGCTCTAAAACAAAAAAATCTTTTAAGCAAATATCAATTGGCAACTTTTTTCTTCAATTAAATTCTTTTTAGATTTTACAAAATGTGATGTTACTTTTTTTCAAATTGTTTATTATTTAAAAATGCAATTTTTAAATTTATTAGAAAAAAAGTTTGCCAATTAACCATTTACACAACTTTTGAACATGAACTGAATAATTATTTTGTAAATTGCATTCAAAGTACAATTTTGCTAAACTCAAATATATAGGTCTAAGAAAATGTTGCAGATTGGTTTTTTAACATTTTTTTACTTTGGAGTGTGCGTGCAGTTTACTTTGGAGCAATTTCCTAAATAAGTTTTTCAGTTCCTGTGTAAATAATTATAGATATCTGTATGAATTGAAATGACGAATTAAAATTTACTGCTCAGATCCACTTTTTAACTTTTAATTTTTTACTTTGAAATTTTGAAATTTAAAAAATTTTTGCAAAGTAATTTTAATTTAAATTGTAAATTGTAATAAAACTTTATTTTGCCTTTTTATTCGATCCTTTCAGAAATTAAAAAAGACTTAAGGGGCTATGAAGTTCATTTCGATTCACTCATTTCAATTCGTTCTACTTGATTTAACTTTATTATGGTATTTTATGAGTTTTCCCCTGTTAAAATTTATTTAAAAAGGCGAATTTATTTTTCTTAATTAAAAAATCTTTAATGGAAAGCGTTAAAAAAAAATAAACTGCAAAAAAGAAACTCAAGTAAAATTTAGATTATTAATTCGAATTTAGTATTAGAAGTTGTGCCAAAACTAATTTTCAAATGGCATGATGATTTTTTTAAAAATTTACAATAAAAAAATATTCAAAGGGACTGTGAAGTTCATGTCAATTCGCTCATTTCAATTTGCTATTTTTTCTATAACTTTTTTTAGAAACATTAAAAAATAGTTCTGCAAAATGTTACAAGATGTAGCAAATTTGCTACATTCCGATTATTAATCTGCAAAATGTGTGCACCCAAAATGCAGAAAAAAATTATTAAAAACTAAGTATATGTATTTGCACATATTTTGCAGAGATTTAGCACAGTAAGAAAATTTATGTAGCAAATTTGCTACTTATTGTAACATTTTGCAGAACTAATTTTTAATGTTTGGAAAAAAAGTTATAGAAAAAATAGCGAATTGAAATGAGCGAATTGACATGAACTTCAAAGCCCCATATTCAAATTGTTTATTTGAAGCAAAATATTTGTTTATACCTGTAAGTTTGGTCATTGTTGTTTGAACGGTTGTTTGTCCTTTCAATAAAGCTTATTTAAAAAAAAAGTAAAAATATTTAGAAATATAAAATTAATCGTGCGCAGAAGTTTGTTCACTTCAACCAAAAATATTCTCTTCTTCCAAGTAGAATCTATTAAAAAATTCTTACAAGTTAAATTCTAATTTCTTTCTTCTTCTTAAAAGACATTCGATCTTGGGTCGAAACTTCGAAAAGTTCTAACTTGCTTGTTCAAACTTTTTCAGACTTTTTTGAAGTTCGATCTAAGTCATAAAATCGGTAATCATTATTTTAATTACTTTATAAAATCTGGGTTAGCGTTTAAATGGTAAAAGAA
>NTPY01000864.1:37264-48333 GCA_002922825.1 Brachionus calyciflorus | reverse complement strand
AGAGAGAAATTCTTCTTCATCAATGATAAGTTATGGATAAATTATACAGTCAATTAAAAAGAAGGCGGAACCTTACAGAGACTATTTTTTCATTTAGATTGGTTGTTAAAAAACAATCGTTTTTTGACTTGATGTTTCTATAAACTAAAACAATATTTAAAAAAAATGGAGAGAAAAGTCTTTTGTTCGGTTTAAAGGGTTAAATATTCTTCGTTTAAAGGGTTAAATAAACGAAAAAACTTGTTTATGATTAAATATTTTATTTTAAAAATAAGAAGATAGAAAGTTAGCTTTGCTTTTGTGCAAATTTTCCGGCCGGTTTTGATACTTAGCTTGGAGGCTAACTGACGGTTGCTGGGATAGTATTGGCTCACGTATGTCTTGGGCTGGTTGTCTTAATTGTTTGGACTCAGACAGAAAAAAATCGGACAAGTCGAATCAAAATTAAGCTAAAAATTTAAATTCAACTGAAGCAACTGAATTTATAATTTATTTAGCTCCTGTAAAAAATTCAGAAAGTGATTACATACTAGAAAAAGATTCTGCTCATGCTTAATAATTAATTTTTTTAATACCTTTTAAATGAAAATAGATTTTTGAAATCTGCTAAATTCTAAACCATTCAACAAACATTCGAAAGGTTATTTGAAACTTTTCAAAAACTTTGCAATTTAATTACGCAGTTTTATTCAAAACTTTTGCATTGAGTGCACAAAAAAAGGCAATAATTTACAAAGTCTTTGAAGAGCTTAAAATAAAATTAAGTATATTTGTTGCATAATTTAGCATTTTGCAGAACTTAAAAATCTATATTTCAATACAATTTGAAGAGACTGGTGTCAAGCATTATTTAGGGTTCATTGAAATACATCATTTGCCAAAAGAGTTTTCTTTTAAAACGATTTAAATTTTCAAGCTAGTTAATAAATCCAAATAACTATTTCAAATTTTCAAATTGAGTAAATTTATATTAAATAGCAAGTTAATGTTTATTTTTTTTTATTAAAAAATTATTATGTGACATTTTTTTTATAATATAATATTTTTAATTAATAGTCGGATTTGCGAAATAAAAGTTGTTTATTCATTTTTAAATTTAAGTGACTTTTTCAGAAATTTTTTTTAACAATTTAGAACTTTTTAAAGAAATATTAAGGGACTAAAATAATTTTTATTTAATTTTTTATTTGAATTTTTCTAATATAAACTAAGATAGTTTTAAATAAAAGAAATTTTTAGAAAAATTTATTGGAAAAAAAAATTTTTAAGAGAAAAAATAAAAAATGAAGAAATATTTTTTATTGTATGCGCTATCGCTTATACATTTTGGTAATATTTTATTTGGAACTTTTAAACCATATTAACTCTAATTTGAAGGTTAATTTTAGCTTTTACAGAAACAGAAATGACAAGTCCACAAAGTCCAATTGAAAGAACAGGTAACTAAATGAATTTTTGAATTGATGTATTGATACTTAACTTCAAATTTCCCTTTTTTTCGCTAAAATTTATAAAAATCTACCTTTTTTCTCGAAAATTTCTCGATTTTAAACAGCAGTGCCATCGAATTAACGTCCTACCCGTACTCAGTACGCGTAAGGGTACGACTTTAATTCGGGAGCACTGCAGTATAATAGAATTCTAAAGAATTCCCGGAATTCTCGTGAACTCTTGTAAATTTAGATGAATTCACTGAAAATTTGGTGAAATCATAGAGACAAAAGAGTAGTGTATTTGTCCTTTTTTTTTAAAAACAGCTTTTTATTAAAGATGATTTGCGGTTAATAAAAATTACAAACAATACAAATGTGTCCTGGTTTTCAAACACAATACTTTTAAAAAATTATTGGACAAAAAACAAATTTGAATGCTTTAAAATATGCTTTGAAATTGATATTTGTAAGTTTTCTTACGATAGAAACAATTGTAGTTTTTATGATTCACTCGAAAGAAATAATCAAACAATAAATGGCAATTTCTGGTATAACATAGAATATTTTACTTTTTACTGTGAAGGTCAACTTATAAACAAAAATAGTAAAATAGTAAGTAAAAAAGTTCAAGAAGGCATTTATTTGAATTCAAGTCAAATCTGTTATATAAAGCCATTTATTTTAAGTCGTTACAAATCAGTTAAACAACTTCATTTATTTAATAACTTTTTGTCTCTAATTCGACATTCTACATTTTATGGTTTAATATCATTGGAATATTTGGACTTATCTAATAATAAAATTGAAAATGTCGAATTATACGGTCTGCCTTATCTTAGCACACTTTATTTACAACATAATTTACTCACTAAATTGTCATCAAATATGTTTATTGGTTTAAATAAATTGTTTCAACTGTCTATATCTTTCAACAATTTAATATGCATTGAAGACGATTTTTTTGAGATTATTCCAAACTTAAATCGCTTGGATTTATCCTCAAATCAAGTTTCTTCTTTAAATAATCGGATTTTTAGAAATCTTTTTAAATTAATTCATTTAAATTTGGGTAATAACAAATTAGAAAGTATTGAAGCTGAAACATTTTATGGATTAGATTCAATTCAAGAAATTTATTTAAATGGAAATAAAATAAAAAGAATTGGTTCGATGTCACTCAATTTCTTGACCACATTAAGACTTCTTAAATTAGATCAAAATAAATTAACAAATTTAAGCCAATTTCTTTTAAAGAATTTGACACTGTTGGATTCATTAGATCTGAATAACAATAATGTAGAATATTTTCATACGGAAATATTTAATAATTTAGTTTCTTTAAGATTTTTATCAGTTCAAAAGAATCACATAAGTCAAATTGATATTGAGTTATTTAGAAATATTTCTTCTCTTACCGAGTTGAATCTTGAGATAAATAGACTAAGCTTTATAAATGAAACAACGTTTATAAATCTAAAAAATCTATATAGACTTTTGATTTCTGATAATTTTTTAACCAATTTATATGAGAATATGTTTGCTGGTCTTGCCAACTTAGGAGAGTTGTATTTGGTTAATAACCATATTTCATATATTGATAAAAATGCTTTTAACGAACTCAAAAATCTTAAGTATTTACATTTGCGTTTGAATTGGTTAGATTATCTCGATGCAAAAGTTTTTTCGAAAATATCAAATTTAATTTATTTAGACCTGGCCCATAATAAGTTTAAAACAATTGAACTTAGTTATTTGAACAAACTTGAAACACTGTATTTGTATTCAAATATTTTTACAACTTTTTCAATTAATTCAACTTCTTTAATACATTTAAACTTGAATGCAAATCCTATACGTTATTTGAATTATTCTTTCATCGTATCAAATGGTATGGTACCGAATCTTAAAGTATTAGAAATAATGTATTGTAACATAGAGTGGATTGATCAAGATGCTTTGAAAACCTATAAAAATCTTGAAGACTTAAGGATTTACAGAAATCCATTAAAATTTTTAGATGATAATATTTTTGATGAATTAACAAATTTAAAATGGGTGAGAATCAACAGTGATGTTGAAAATATAACAAAACTAAAAGAGAAATATAAATCAATTGATTTTTTATTCAAAGATAACTAAAAAAAATTTGTTTATTTAGTTAGTTTTATTCATAGTTTTTAACCAAATCTGAATCACAATAGTTGTTTCTAGCATATTTTTTATCCAATCGGGGCTGCGAGTTTTATTTCTATTCACTCATTACAATTCAGCATTTTAAGTGCTATTTTTTTACTCGATAAATTTTTTCTAAAGTTTAAATTGCTACAATTTGTAACATTTTTGCTACATTCAACAAAACAGAAAAAAAATTTTTTTTCCCAATGGAACAATTTTTTCAGAGCTGACTTTATGTTGAGTTGGTTTGATTTAACAAGTATTCTGTTCTCATCAAAAAGTGTTTTTAGGATTCTTCTCGCAAGTCAAGATAAATTTAACATTATTAATTTTATGGTGATGAACAAAGTAAATGAGGAAATAAAAAAAAATTTCAGTTTTGTTGTGGCAGTTAATTATTAGATTAAAAGAATTGAAATGAACTTCACAGCCTTAAGCCAATCGTATTTTGATTGGATTAATATGTAGATAATGACAAAATAAAGTTTTATTAATAATACTATTTACTATTTCCAATTTTATTTTTTGAGAATACATTGGGAAAAATGGAATTGTGAATTGTTTTTGAATTCACGAGATTACTCAAGCTATTATAAAAGGTGGAAATCCATTAACAATTTTTCGAATAAAACAATATTAACTTTGCAAGAAAAATTTTTATAGGATTCGATTTTTGTTGGCCAAAATTGAGCTAAGAAAAATATTTCTATATTTTTTTTATATTTAATTTAAAAAATTTACAAAAAAAAGGTTTTTATTGGGTTGCTCACATTCAGGCTTTATGTTACGACCAGCTGCATTTTTAAAAAAAATTTAAAATTTAAATTTCTTTTAGAAATATATTAAACCACTCAGAAACAATTTGAAATGAATTGGTCCCATTAGAGGTTCGTGTCGAACCCAGAGCTGGAATGAGAAATTTGACCGGCATGAGTATCCAAGAATGGGTTTGGCGAAACGGTGGAGAACAGCGCGGCGGTTTACTGAGGTGCCGTTTTGTAGAACGTAGAGCGACCCCTATAATTTTCATGTCCATGAGTGAGATCCATCAAAATCAATGGCTAATGGAGATGGTTCAAACAACCCCTTTCGATTGGCAATTAATGGTTTGCGGACCTGAAAGTTTATATCGTGTTGGGTACCAACACCAGCGCAAGTTCCACCAGCTAGACCGAACGAGGCCCAACAACAACCAGCACAAGAACAACCAGCAGCAGCACCGGTTCCAATCATACTAAGACCCAACGTTACCATTAACCTCAACGAGGACCGGATATTACGCGGCATTATTGGTAGGGGCCGCATGATGAGTCGTTTGCAAGGTCAGGTTCCAAATCAAGAACAGCCCGGAGCCGCAATACCAATCGAATCTGAAGACGAAGATCAAGCCTTCGTCGACGTTGTTGCCGAGCTAGAACAATAATTTACTATATAACTGTGTTATATTACCCCGAACGTCAGGAGCCGTTCTTCCTGGGCGAGGGAGTAATGTATCACAGTCAGTATAAATATATTTGTTTTTTCTTTTATTATTTTATTATTTAGTTTTTAATAAAGAAGAGAGAAACATTTATTTTATTTTTGTTTTATTTCTCCCTCTCTCTCTTTATTTTTTATTTTATTTAATAGCGCACGCTATTAAAATAGTATGAGCAATTGTTCACGAAAAATTTTTAAATTTTTTATTAAAAAAATTGGTCACCAGTTTTGTGACCTGAAATTATTTAACTAAAATGTTCACATTCTAGACTTGATATCATTTTTTCGTGAAACTATCCACGAAACCCAAATATAGAATCAAAAAAACTAGAGAATATAAGATTAAATTGTAAAATTTGTGACTCATTGGCTCTCTTAGAAAAAATGAGCTAATATTTTAAAAATCTTGTATTTTTTTATGAGTTGTTAGGTGTCCCAAGTCATTAATATTAGTATCTTTAAATTTTATTCCTCAATTGATAAGCGATTCCAGAAATTTTTTGAATAAAAATTATATCTAGCGAAGATGGTTTGGGTTTTTTAGAAAACTATTTTATTTTGAAGTATTTTTATAAGAAAACTTATATTTAGCTATTTTTTGTTAAAAATTTAGTATTTTTGAAACTTTAGTAGCCTTTATTTTGGTTATCATGAAACAAATTGTTCAAAATCAAAACCAATTTTTATAAAACATGGTTAACTCTATAATTCAAAATATTTTCGGAATATTTTTATCGATGTAGACATGAGTTATTAAGGCTCAAAAACAGCCAAATCCTAACTAAGATTTATGATTTTATGCACTTTAATAAAATCAATTTATCTAAAGACTGAATTTTTTTTTAAATCATTGGAAAAAAACCTAAAGGGACCTAGTATCTGGAATTGGAACAACTACCCTATGTGAACAACGTATTTTTTCCGTTTTTAAAATAAAGAAGGCTTANTGATCTTGTATACAAAAAATTAAGTAAAAAAAAATAAGGAAAAGATTTTTCTTTCTTGGTTTCTTACTGGTTTTAATTAAATTTTATATAAGATCTTGAAAAATATCATAAAATTTCTTAAGAAATCTTAAATCTTACTATCACTTACTGGAAACATACAAGATCTTTAGCCGAACTAAGAATATTCTTGTGCCAAACTTATAAGATACTTGTCGAGATCTCTCAATAGAAATTAACAAGTATCTTGCCTTTTTCTTAAACAAGACCTTATCTGGAAATAAGTCCTGGGTAAATAGTCGCTTTTCATCACTATTTGTTTAATCTTTTACCGCTTTTCACACATTTATGTCATTAAGAGAGAAAAGTGATGAAAAGCGTTGTTTCGGTTAATTACATAATTTACCTTTTTTAACCAATAAATTTTTGTAGTAAGAAAAATGCTTAAGTGCACAATACTGTCGCAAAAACATATAAATTTTTTATCGAAACCCATTCTGGACTTTTCGTAGAAGCACTGTAGCAACGAAGCTCAGAAATATGTGCAATTGTGAATTAGTCATGAACGATTCTTTGACTAAAGTTTCATCGACATCAGGTTCAATTTTCATTTTACTTTTAGGTCCTTTTCTTGGTCGAACTATAAATTTCGAACTCGGAGATTGTATATCAAAAATCAGAATCGCTTTATAAACATTTATTTGAAAGTACAATTCGAATTAGCCGAAAAAATTTACATGACAACTTTGAGTTTCGAGGTTAATAACAGAAATCAAGCTCTTTCCATAGAAAAAACATATTTTATCGTTAGTAAACGACTTTACTAACATTAAATCTGAAAGATTCTTTGCTGATGATTTGACTTTGACATTAGGTTCTCTTCAATACTTAAAAGAAGTAAGATTTTCACCATAAATGGGAATCACTTCGTTGAAAATAAGTTTAATACAATCTCACATAGAACAACTCTTGAATTTGGTAAATTGAGACTTAAATTGGGCATTGAATGATTCGATTGGATTATTAGTTGATGCAAAAATAGGTGGAGAGTAATTTGCAGCAAATTTTTACTAAAATGTAAAAATTTTGCATTAGCCAGAATCATATTTTGTTGCTCTTTGCTCAGCTTAATCAAATTGTCTTTTACCTTTTTGACCACATGAAAGGAGCACATCAAGATAGGCAAACTGTAGCGTATAGTTTCTGGGGCATTAAATGATGCTACATAACCATCTTGAACGATAAACGAAGGGTCCGACATATGCTGCAAATATTAATCAGAGCTTGATAAAACTTTCTAAAGTCTTGTTCTATTTCGTGGCTTGAGATGGCTAAGCATACCAAGTGAAACTTACCATTCATATCAGTCTGACCAAAAGCGATTACTGGAAACCGATTATTATTAATTTTATAGGTACTGTCGAGATGGAATATAGGAGCTTGACCATCTTTACGAGAATTAATAGATTCTAAGTTTTTTGCTCGTTAGAAAATAAAACAATGATTTTGATCTGTACCAGTTTTAATATCACAAGCGAATGAAAAGGCAGTAATGGGATCAAGATTAGACAAATAATTAGGATTGAATGATCAAATCATTGAATCCTTAACCGCAATAATATCAACAAATTGTTAATTGTGGCCAAGTTCATTTGAATTTTCATATCTACCTGTTACCAATTAAGGTATATATTCGGAGTCTGAATTCTGACTGGAGTTATCTTCACTCATTTTATCAAATAATTTATTTTCTTGTTTAACTCAACTTTTTTATGTTTAAATAAAACAAAAAAGAAAATGTAAGTTATAAAAAAACAATTAGTTGACTTCTTGGTGGAAAATCGAATAAAAATAAGTTGTTTTTTTTGTAATTTAATATATTTATTAAAAAGAATGATGATTTTAACATATTTATAGTTAAAATTAAAAATTTAAAAAATTAGAATACAATATTTTACAAAAATTAAAATATTTAAAATTTTTCAAATTAAATTTTAGAGGTGACATCTCTTTTATTTCTAACATTACAAAACGATAAACAATTCAAAATAAAATTTTTTTCACATGGTTTGATGATGAGCTTTTTTAAATTTTAAAAAGAATTATTTATTTGGCCTAATCTATATATATTTCAGTTCAACCGAAGAGACTAGTGTCAAGCCCTTTAACGGGTCGATGAATCCATTTATTGATTTAAAATGTAAAATAAAATAAAAAATAAAAATAATTTAAGAATTAGTAGAAAGGTATTTTGAAATTTAAATCGAATTTGGGAAAAAGTTTACAAAATTTTGGAAAAATTAAGTTTATGTTGTTTGAAATTCTTTTACAAAAATGATTAAATTCTAAGCCTATATTAAAAATCATAAATTCATTCAGCAATTTTGAATAGAAGTATGAGAAAGTCCATTCAATTTTTTCGTTGCAGATCTATTGACGACGGTCGTATAAAAAGACATCTTGTGAATTTATTTTTCATTTGGTAATTTAATGAAGAAAAGCGAATATATAATCAATAATATCTCTTAGATTATANGTGGCCACTTTCTATTTAGAAAATAAAGCTTTAAAAACAAATTAAATTTTCTACTTTGTTAAACATTTCAGCCTCGAGTATACATCTGACTGTTCAAGTAATTAGTCCTCATTCAAAACATGGATTACGGTTATGGACAAAAGATAGTTATCTTGGCGGGCTATGCGTTGCTAGCTTCATCTTCTTGATTTGAATTGAATCAATTCGAAAAGTTTTTAGTTACTCTTTATTAAAAAGGCGCGACTGTTTATGTTATTTTACCAATTTCAAAATTTGTTTATGTTATTTTGCCTATTATCAGACTAAAAATTTTTTAAAAAAAAGTTATAACTTTCTAATTTTTTTTCAAAATATTTCTTATTGACTCATCAATTTGAAGATACAGTGGGGACGCTTTAATCCGAACTTTTTGGGAATATTTTTAATTAGTTCGGATTAATAAATTCGGATTAATGAATTAAGCAAGTCTTGCCAGGAAAAAATTTTTTCGAGTTTTTTTCTGAAGCTATTAATTCTAAAGTTAGTTATTATCAAAGATTTTATGTCATGAATTAAGAATTTCTTTTTTAGGTTCCAATTTATTTCTCAATATGTGTTAATGTTAATGTTCAAACTTAAACTTGTTCTAATTTATAACTATTAAAAGTGACGAGTTTCCAATATAGAAAATAATAATTTTATTATTTATTAATATATTAATAATTTGAATATTGATATAATCTTTCTTTGCTGAACTTATCTTTGACCTTTTGTTATCTAATAATATTTTTTGTTTAATATATTCGTATATATATCTTTATATAATAAATAGTTCGATTAAAAAAAACAAAATACATACACTGTAATTTAAAATGTTTTAAGGAAAAAAGTTCGAATGTCGAATTTAACCGAACATTTGGTTCGAATTATCGAATTAAATTTTAATGTAATGTATTTGCGAAGGGGTTAAGGAATATAGGAATATAGTTCGAAAAGCGAATTGTTCGGATAAACGATGTTCGGATTAAAGCGTCCCCACTATAATCACTGCAAGAAATAAATTATTCTGAACACGACTCGTATCGACAACGAATGCGCTTATAAACAAGGTTTTACGGTAATGGTTTTTATCCTTAAATATACTTCAGGACGTCCTACTTAATGAAGTTTTCTTGACCGCAATTCTTCACCATTTTAAGTAGGGCCTTTAAAAAAACATTTTGAACCGCTTCCGGAAAAATGGGAAAGTCATGGTAAATATATTTATATGGTAGTAATTAAATTAATTTTATTTTATCAATTTTGAATGAAAAGAAAAAATTTTTTGTAATTTAAAGGAGTATTTTGGATTATGAAAAATTTTAGTTAAATTATTAATGTTAATTTTTTTACATAAAATAACAAAATAAAATGAAATTTCAATAAAAAAAACACTGAATGAAGTTTCGACTTGAGTTCCTGTAATCCGTCAATAGTTATACCGTGGTACTAATCTGAAGTTTCGAAATTCTACCCAGCGATTTGAAATTTGTCGATATAAGAAAATGAACTAAATTTTCAGAAAGTTCAAAAAATTTTACACTAAATAGCATATCAAAGATGACGATAGGACACTTTTTAGCTGAGATAGGTTGGGGTCAGGAATTTTTCGAAAATGGGGGGTTAGTGTTTTAGTAGGACCCATTTAAACACTTTAAATAAAAAAAATACTCAAAAAAAAGGAAAATTGAATACAATCATTTTTTTCTATTCTTTTTAAATACACCTTTTTAAAAGTGTCTGCACAATTACGAATACAAAATATTTAAATTGTTCTAAAACCTTCTAAAAACTGTAAGGTCATAAACCTTAGTTAAGATTTGATTGTTTTTGAGCCTTAATAACTAATGTTTACTCCGATAAAAATATTCCGAAACCATTCTTTGTAAAAATTGGTTTTGATTTTGAACAATTTGTTTCATGATAACCAAAATAAAGGCTGCTAAAGTTTCAAAAAAAATTTTGCTACTAGATGATTCGAACTTTGAACCTCTTTCTCATTCAAATAACTTAACCACTAGACTAAACCGTTTTATTCAAATTTAACACTAAAAATTAAATAAAAACTGAGCTTATGTTATTTTTTGAGAGGATTGGTGTCTTAAATTCAAAAAAAAATTGAAGCAAAATGAATATTCATTTTTGGAACATCTGGAAGACCAGGATAGTACTATGTTACCAGAAAAAATAAAAAAATCAAAGAATTGAAATTTTTTCTTAATATTTTCTTTAGGTTATTCATTTAATTTACATATAAGATTTTTTTCTTAAAATCAAAATACAGAGGCTTAAAGTGCATTTTTTAAGACATTTTTTCGATCAATATTGTAATTCGAAAAATTCTATATAATCGAAGTTGAATCAAATCGAATTGTATGTATTGTGACCTTATTTAAAATGGAAACAAGTTAATTAAAGTCAATAGATGGTCATTAGAAGTTTAAAAAAAACTATATAAATTGTTTATTTGGACAAACAAAACTA
>NTPY01000864.1:0-16094 GCA_002922825.1 Brachionus calyciflorus | reverse complement strand
TCCGACATTTTTATAAAAATTTGGAATTCTGGATTATCGCATGTCCGGCATCTTCAATAATCCGACAAAACATTCAAATCCCAAAGTGGTCGAGGGAAGACTGTATGAATATTATTTATTTTTATGAACTCTTGACTGATGCATTTTCAGACATTTTTCGCCCTCAAAAAATCGTCAACAATCAGAACATTCAACTGGATTTTTTTCTTACTTAAAACTTTCTTTATTTCGATCTGTACTTCTTCGATGGCCTCAGATATCTCTTGTGATTTCTTTTCGTAATAATTTGATTTCGATTTCGGATCAAGTAAAGTAACATTTTTGAACTTTTTATTTAAGGTCTGTAAATTTTTCAAAACATCAGTGTCAACATCATCTACATCATCATTATCAGTATCATCATTCATCTCATTATTTTTTTTAGTCACCGAACTTGATCCGGCTAATGTTGGTTCATCATCACGAGTTTCGTTTTCTTCTGAATCGCCTGGGAAACAAGACTCTTCACTTGAATCAAAATCATCAACTCTATCTATATCACCATTCAACGAGACGAAAACAGAACCAGTTTCAGAACATTGATCGTTTTCTGTTTCTACAGAATCGCTATCATCCTCAGAATCGACAGAATATTCAGCGTCAGTTTCTAGGTCGCCATTTACTTGATTCACTAGCTCATCCATAACAATTCTTAATGATAAACTTTTTAAAAAATAAATCAATTTTTAAAATTAAACCTAAAATTTACTTTTTTCCTGGTTGATAATATCTTGAAATTTCTGATAAGATTAAATTATAAGCTTGAACACGGGCTACATAAATTCATCGATATAAGATTGAATCATGTTTCGTTTACAACCATAAATTTCTTTAAATTTATGCTTGCATGCTCGGCATAGGCTCTCAATTCGGTTTGTATGTGTTTCTAGACAAAAAAAAATAATAAGATAAATTTTTACAAATCTTTTTTTTAAATTGTTTTACTTGTCATTGGCTCTACAAAGTTTAAACTGTGATTAACAGTTTTATGCTTGAAGTTTTTTATACTAGAAATTTTAGAGTATGATGACCAACAGTCTGAGTAAATTATAGAACCAGGTAAACATTTTTAAGACACAATACTTAACAGCGTTAGTGCGTCTCTGTTTGGTGCAATTGACATAAAAACTTTACTCTGTTTTGTCTCAGTTGGCCTTTGAACCAATCCAAAAACCCAAACTTGGACTCTACACAAATCTTTACTTTTCGTGTGTTTCACTTTTGCATAAAGTGATTCGTCTATCTCGACAATATGACCAACTCCTCCAAGTTTTATATTACTTTTGTCGAGACTTAGTGTACAAATTTGTCGCATCTTATAAATCAAACAACTGACCATGTCATTTCCAACATTTTCATTAGAATGTAACTGAATAAGTTGGCATGTTTTTGATACTGTCATTTGGGCAGCCCAACATTTTATTATTGCAATTATAATTTTGGGTGATTTTTTGAACAATGAAAAAAATGAACTCTCATAGACAGATTTGTAAGTTGTACAGCTATTACAGCGCCAAGTAAGGAGTTTTTTTTCATCCATTTTGTTCCTCTTTCTAAGATTTAGAACCATTTTCTTACCTTTTTTTTTTACAGTTTAAATTCGAACATTCTTGAATAGGTAAAACTAGTCCAAAGTCTCGAAGTTTAATAAACAATTTATATTGTTCATCATTTTCTAAATTTGAAATGCTCATTTTGGCTTATCCAAAGTGAAAAAGATTATTAATAATAAAAGTAGTATGAAAAAAGTTTTTTAATGTATATATATGCAGGCTGTGTATTAGAATAGTTTTGATTAATTAAGCTGTAATTAAAATAGCTATTTTTTTTTAAAAGCAAGATTAAAATATCCAGGTAAAAAAAGTGGGCTCAAAATAAATTTACCTGAAAAAAAAATGTCAAAAAAATAACTTGAATAAAATAGCATGCTTTTTTTATTTAGCCAATCAATTTTTTTAAAGTCAATTAATAAAATATAAAAGATAAAAGCTTTATCTATTAGTCTAAAATTAGCGTTTAACTATCTAAAAACTTGTCAAAATTATCTCGATCGTATCCACTGAGTATCTCTTTTATTCTCTCGTCTAATTTTATATATTCAGGTTTTCTAGTGTACTTAACTCCTGTTTTTATCAAAACTAGTTTTTCTTTCTTTGATCAACTGATTCTCGGTACGTATTCACTAAACCAAGTTCTTGGATTTTTCGCCAAACACTTTGTTTGAAATGAAAAAAACAAGCTTGGATAGGAATATTCTCAAAAACTTCCTCATACGCTTTTATAAAAGCTAATTCGAAATCTACATTAATTGATAATGGATAGGTTTTTAAACTATTTTTAATAAACTTTAATAACTTGACATAAATTTCTTTATTTTTTCGGGGTAAAAGTGCATAAGCAACAGGAAAACATTTTCCCTCGATAGAAACATGAAATGAGTAGACCTGAAGAAATAACTTTGGAGCAATATCAAAAGTTCCATCGCAAAAAATGTGTGAATCGGATAATAATTCTAAGTTTGATAATGAACCAAATACGAAAAATCTATCAGGATATAACTTTCCAGAATCATGCAGCAAAAAATTCTGATTATTAAGAGATTTAATTGAAAATTCTGGAAATTCTATATCACATAAAGATTGCGGTTCTTTGGGATAATCTGGTTTTTGCTCATTAACTACTCTATGGATAAATTGTCGATCAGCGTCGTATGTTGGTCCACAAGCTATTTCTTCTTCATTCAAGTTTAAGATACTCTTAACTTTCGTCACTATTTTTCTTGGATTTTCACAAGAAATTGCTTGTGAAAATCCAATTTTTTAATTTATTCAATGTGACCAGCATTTTTTTTTTCGTGACCAGGATTTATTCAATGTGACCAGGATTTTTTCTTTGTGACCAGTAATTTTTTTTAGTGAAAAAATCCACTCTGGTCATAAACCACTCTGGTCATAAAAGTTTATGACCAAAGTGGTCACCAAACCGGTACCGACTAACTTGGTCACAAAACAGGGAAGACCCTCAAAGTTTAGTCTATAATAATCATTTTGAACATTTCTTGACTGATATGGACAATTTCTTCTAATGTGACCATCTTGATTACAATTGAAACATCTTCCTCTTGGTTGTCCTTGACCAGAGTTCATTTACTGATTCCTTCTCTAAGCCGAATTAAATATGAGCCATCATTTGGTTAATCCAATACTCGTGAGTAATTGCTAATTTCAATCATTTGCATTTGCATAAAGCTATTCTCATGTCGTATCAAATTTTCAATCGTATTATTCATTTGTGGTTGCTGCTGCAATCTTCCCTGTTGTTATTAAGGTTCGAATTTAGGAGATATTAAATTTATTATTTCTTCATTTGTCATTGCTCTTCTATTTGACATTTGATTTTGTGAACGATTCCACATGCCAAATCCACTAAAACCTAAAAATAAACTTTCTTGTTCTCTAGCTCTAAGCACTAAAGTTTCCATGTCGCCGATATCCATCATGGCTAATTTGTCAGCTATGTCCTTTTTTCGCAAACCAGTCATAAACTGACCTCGGATATAAGCGTCCAACTTTCTAGGAGTGAGATCTGGGAATGCTCTTCTCCCTAAGTCGTTCAAGACAGCTGCGAACTGGACTAAGCTTTCATTTAACTCCTGATATCTACCGACCAACGTATGAAGGTTACTAAATAAATTTCTAATTCTTGCCTTTACCTCATCATATGTTTCTTCATAGTCCAAACTATCCACAAGCTTAAACGTAGTGTCATCCAAATATGACCCTAAAATGTTGATCTTATCTCTATCAGCAAATATTCTGTTTATCTCCAAATAACTGTCAAACCATGCTAACCATAAATCAACATTTGTTTCTAAATTGAATACACTTGGAGCTCTCATACTGTTTGCCATGATTCTACCTTCTTTTTGTTGGCTTATTGATTGTTCAATGAAATCCTTAGTTGTTTTTACAACTGCTTGTTTTGTTTCTTCAATTTTTGAATAAAATGAATGATGCCATTTTTAATATTTTACCTATCTTAATATACTATCCATACCCCATTTCTTATTGGCTAAATACTTTTTATTGTTACTTAAGAATAATCCAGTGACACGCTCTTTTTCCATTTTTTCAAACATCATACGATTTAACAATTGAATACTCACACAGCAAAACTTTTTAACTGACTTAACGAATGAAACTCACACAGTTTCAACAAAAACACAATTTAAAAAAAAAAGACTCTCACTCCTTACTACAGATATTTGATTCGTATGGTATGGCTTGCATGTAATAAATAATTATCTGATAATCTCATATCTAGATTTATCTCCTAAATTTCCAACTTAGATCTCAAATAAATCTCCTAATTTTATTCTGAAAAAATCTCTTTGAGATCTCATCCGAGATTTTGTCATGGGGAATGATATTAGCTTAGAACTTTTAAGGAAAAAAAAAGAAAGCCTAGGAAAGTTAAAAGAATAAGTCAAAGTTATATTTAGTATTCCAGCTACATCAGTTCCGTCTGAATCGATATTTAGTATGGCGATATCCAGAATGAACACAGAACTAGATAGATTCCTAAGTTTTTAAACGCAATTTATCAAATAAAATAATTTAAATTGAATTTTTTTTCGAATATTCAGTATCTCGAATTTTTTAAAATTTTTAAATTTTTTTATTTTGTTACGTAAATTTTAATTTCGGTTTCGAATTTCAGCTTCAGTTATCGGAAATAAAAAGTAAACACTAGAAATAGATTAATTTAAATTAGTCAAAAACCTATGTCAAAATCTCCATTGCGACTTATATGAGATCTCAATGAGAAAAAATAAGAATCTCTTCGAGAAAATACTAATTTTCACCGGAGATCTCAAATTAATCTCTTAGAGATAAATGTGAGAAAAAAAAATTTCAGTTATCAAATAGGTATTTTTCAATAATTTTTGATAATTGATTTTTCTGATTAAATTTAAGGATAAAGATTTCTTGATATTTCTTTTATATTTGAACTAAATTAATGTATTAGATTTTTTTTCTGTATCATTTATTTTTTTATTTGGGATGATGAGAAAAAAAATCATACAGTTTTATTTTAAGACAATTAATTTCAACGGTTAAACTTTTGATATTTTAAATAAGCCGCTTTAAAAAAAAAAAAAAGAAAAAAGTTAATTCTTTAAGATTTAATTTAAATAAAGTCGCCAACGAGAAATCAAGAAATAAAATAATTAAGAGAAAAATGAGAGATTCTCTTTTCTTTCTTTTATTTATCTCTGTCTTTTCTCATTTTTCAAATCTCTATCTATCTCAAGGAGATCTCAAAGGAGATTTCGATATGGGAAAGACTTTCTTTTGAAAAAATATTCTTCCAAGGCAGTTCAAAACTTTAGAAAAACTAGACATCCTTAGATAAAGATGTCTCATTAAAAAGATATCCATTCCTTTTAGGAAATTTAAATTCAAATCTTATATTTATTTTTCAAGCTTATCTAGTTTCTATGACTCATAGACCTTTGATTTCTTTATTTAGAAAAAAAAATAATTGGTAGACAAAATTTGAGTGAATTTTACTAATAAAATCACCAATTTTATACATTTTTGCAGTAAATTTCCAATTTTTTCTTATTTTTACCTTTTAAGTTTGAAATCGATGATGTCGCATGCATTTTTTTCTTTATGTGATATTGATTTCACTATAAAGTTTTTATTTTATGTCGCACTAAAGAGATAGAATTTTCAGCATTGAAGTACATCAGAAATTGACATCGTAATTACGTACATCAAATCAAAATTATATCGATTAGGTATTAAAATGAGAGGCAAACAATATTACTAAAGTAGTGTAGATTTCGAGTTTAGGTTTCGTTAATCGCATAAACTTCAATTCAAAAATCAGTGGCAAAAATAAGATATACAATTTATAAAGACAAAGTCTCCTGAATAGTTTTAAATTGAAAATTGATGAGTTGTAGTCTAAATGTCTCTGCTTGTTTCAAACTGCAGTTATTCTACTATAATTTGAGCAACAGGTGACGGTTATTAGCAGGGACCACCAAAATTTTTATTTTTGATGTTCGAAATATACTAAAAATATGCTTTAAAAATGCTCTAAGAAATTTGCTAAATATGCGATCAAATTTTTTTGAATTTAAAAAAAATAAACTAATTTCTCGAATTTAATTATATAATCAGACGTTAAAAATCTTATAGTTGTTGTTGTTGTTTACGGTATCCTGAACTCGGTTCACAGATAATGATTTAAAAACTAGGGTTGTTAAAATGAACACATCTAAAGGTCTTGATTTAACTTGTCACTCGAGTCTTCATTATTAAAATCTAAAGATCCAATTGTTTATAAGCCTTTTGAATTTTTCTGTTGAAGTTCGGTTTCAATATGTTGCATAATGCTAGATTTTTTCAAGTAATAGATGTTCTAATTGCAAGGAGGGCAGTGTAATTCGTTAGGAGAATTAATTATTAAGTCGCTACTGGGATATTCAAAAATTCTTTTTGAGGTGGAAAAGACATTCAAATTTGAAAAATTTTTTATTCTTTTTGTAAAAAGAAATAATACAATTTGAATTTGGAAAATTATCAGAATCCTAATGATAAAAATCATTTGTATTTGCATCAAAGCAAAAAAAATTATTTGTCTCAGAAAATTCAAAATGTCCTCAAAATATGCTCGAAATATGCTAAGTTCAAGTTTCAAGGTCAATAAACAGGCTAGTGCCCTTATCTATTTCTAGACTGATTAACACTTTATTTATTCAAAATTAATAAAAATATAATTGTTTTTTAAAAGTAAATACAAAAATTTTCAAAAAAAAATATACCGTATTCCCTCAATTTTTATCCCGGCACAAAATCGAAAAAATTTATTTTGTCCCATGGGATAAACACGTTTTTGTGGCCAATTATCTTAAGTATTTTGTAACGGGACAACACATGTTTGTACCGGGTAAAAATCCGAATTTGTACCATGGTATAAAAAAATGTTATGTTATTTTTGGAAAAAAAAAGCAAAATTTAACTAAAAAACATTTTTTTATGTAAGAAAAAAAATCTACAATTGAATAACTCTATAAAAGAAACAAAGATTAAAATCATAAATTAAACATTTTTTTAAAATTTTGGTGTTTCTTCAGTCCTTTTCTTTAAAAAAATAATACTTCACCTCCCAATAAACACAATATAAAAACAAAAAAATTTAAATTTTTTTTTTCAAAATCCTCAATTCAAAATGTCTCAAAAAAAAAGAATATTTAATATTAATTTCAAGTTGAAAGTCATTAAAGCATACGAAACTGTTCGAAACTATACCCAAGTTGCTAAAAAGTTTAGAATTTACCGTCGATGCGTTAGAATGTGGGTTAGGCAAAAAGAAAAATTAAAAATCTTTGCATCAAAGGTTGGAAGGTTTCATGTTTTACATAGAAAAAAATGTAGATTTATGGCTATTGAACAAAGTTTAGTTTATTGGATTAAAAAATCTCGTAGTGAAGGTGCTTGTATATCAGGAAAATGTATTCAACTCAAAGCATTAAAGCTCGCTGGTAATCTAAAATTGGATGATTTCAAAGCCTCTAAGGGCTGGTTAATGCGATTTTTGAGAAGAAATAATTTTGTTTTGCGAAGAATCACTTCAAAAGGCCGATGTTTGCCGACCGATTGCGACACAATAATTAATGAATTTATTTCAAAGTGTGGTGAAAATTATAGACCAAGAAGTCATGTTTATAATTTTGATGAAACAGCGTTATATTTGGACACTACAGGTATTATTTTAATTAAAATTATGCTATGATACGATAAAAAAAAATTTCCAATTTTTTAGCAAAAACCTTGATTTTTTGAAAAATTTCTATTTTTTTAATTTCTTCAAAAAATCAAGGTTTTTTGCTAAAAATTGGAAATTTTTTTTTACTAAATTTTACCAAATTTATCCTTATTTTACGTAAAATATGGTAAAATATAGATAATTTTTCTTAATTATCGTAAAATATGTTGAGTTCATGGTGACGGAAAAGTACTGTAATGTTAAATTTATGGTAGTACAAAAATGGTATCATAGAAAGACAGAAAGTGTTTTTAATTTATAAAATTTTTTTTTAAATAAAGAAAACTATACATATGATCAGCGTGGTTCTCAGCGTGTTGTTGCCAATACATCGGGCAGTGAAAAAACCAGATTGACAATCGGTATCGGTGGAAGTGCTGATGGTACTAAATTACCATTAGTGATTATAGTACCAAGAAAAAAACCATTAAGAAATTTTGTGGTACCTTCGAATATAATTATAGTGTATAAAACTCAAGCCACCTTTGATGCCGAAACTGTAAAGACTGAATTCATACAGCGAGTTTTATTAGCGCATTTAATTAAACGCTCCCAAAAAAACCCTATTCTTTATTTTGATCAAACACCATGTCATAAGAGTCCAATTGTGACAAAATTTATGAAAGATTTAAAGATAAAATATTCCTTTATTCCTCCGCGGCTAACTGGTTTACTTCAGCCGGCAGATGTTAGTTGGCTAAAATCATTCAAAAAATTATATGTCGAAAAATGGACAGATTGGTTTTTAAATGACCCGAAAAGTTTGACAAGAAATGGAAATATTAAATCCCCTGGCTATCAGAAGGCAATTGAGTGGCTCTCGGAAATTTGGACAGAATTTAGTCCATCGATAATTAGATCATCTTTTGATGTTTGTGGAATAACATCGAGTAACCAAGATGACTTTCACTCAAGTTTACGACATGTTTTGGAAAGAGGTCTTATCAATGACTATGTCGACGATGATGAAGGAGAAGGCGATATAAATGGATTTAATAGTCAAGAATTAAATGAACAAGAAGCATCAGATAATAATTTACCAAGTATTGTCGACAATGAATCAGAGGTTTCGACTTTTTCTGACGAAATGGACGATTCTGATTCTATTGATAAGTATGAAAGCAATAGCAGTTTACCAAGTCTTGATCTTAGTCTAAGTGAGGATGAAAATGAAACTTCTGAAAGACAAAATAATGTAAGCTTAACTAACATAGAAAATGTGTTAAATTCGGGAAAAATGTCACTTAGAAAAAGAAAAAACCTTGCAGAATCTGAAAGTGAATCTGATCACAGTGATATAAGCCAAATGTCAAGGAAAAAAAAAAAAGGTCAAGTGGTAAACCTAATAAATTTAGTAAAGTCTAGTGATAAGTTATTCTTGAATACTTGAATAAGGCGCTTGCATCCTTATTCTAGAGTAAACGGCTAATATAATCAAATAATCTTTTTTTTGTTTTTTTTTAAGCATTTTCTTTGATTATTTAAAGAAATTTAGTCAAATTTTGTTTAATGTTGTTCTTCGTTTGATATTTAAATTAATGTTTAGAATATATAAATAATTTATTTATCTTTTTTTCTTAGTTTTTTCTAAGTTTTTTTGTAAAATTTTCGCCTTAATTTTGTTAATTAATAATTTAAAAATAAATTTTTTCATCTATTTGAATTTTCTTTTTTTTATACAATGGTACAAATTCGGATTTTTACCTGGTACAAACATGTGTTGTTCCGTTACAAAATACTTAAGAAAATTGACCACTAAAACGTGTTTATCACATGGGACAAAACCGAAAATCGTATTTTGTCCCTGGGATAAAAATTGAGGGAATACGGTAATAATAATAAAACATATTGAATGAATTCAATGTAAACTTACTCTTTTTTTTTGTAAAGTTGAAATTTTATTTTCAGCCAATAAACAGTGAATATTTTATTCAATAACAATAAAAAAGAGAGTGTGCACACTCCCCTCTCTTCTCTTTAGTTGTTTTTTAAAAAATGCATTGTTCTTTGTTTTATTTAATTTTCGAATAGCCTGTCGTTTTGATTTTTATTAAAAAATCTTCTTCAGGCACAGTATTTCTTTTATAAGTTTAGAACTTGTAATTTCTTTTGAAAGTTGCGCTAAGAGACTCTGATTACTAGAAGGATATTTTTTGTGTCAAAAAGTTAATTTTTGTATTGAAAAGTTAGGCCTTAACTGTAAGTTTTAGCGTTATTTTAAATAAAAAATTTCAAAAATAATGGAACTACTATTTACTTAGTTTTCTCAACAAATAAATTGAGCTAAAAAACCTTTTTTTTTTTAAAATTTTATTTTCTAGTTATCTGTGTAAATAGCATTCAATGTTTATAACACTTATATAACACTAAAAGGAGCTGTGAATATCATTTGATTTATTTTTTTCAATTCGTTTAATTTGATATAATTAATTTATTTTTTATATTTTTCTTTAAGTTTTAAATTTCTACAATTTGTAACAACTTTGCTATACCAAAATATGAAAAATTTTTTTGCTTATTTATTTGTCCATCAGAAGAAAATTGATAATGTTAAGTTTGACTTGCATTTGAACGGGTGATAAATTTGAAAAGCGCTATTAGCTATAAACATAAAAACAACATTTTTATGAGAACATAATACTTGATAAATCAAACTAATACAACATAAAGCCATTTCTTGAAGAGATTATGATACCAGCTCTGCAAAACTTGTTAATTTTTGTATAACAAATTGCCAAAATTTGTTAATTTATTCTTAAACTATTTAAAAATTAGCTAATGTATTTAATCAAAACAAACAATGGCTAATTTTTTATATTTATGTCCAATTTTGTTAATTAATGTACAATTCCGCTCTTTGAAATTGTTCATTTCTGAAAATTCATGAAAGCTCATGAAAGCTCATGAAAGTTCATGAATGTTCATGAATGTTCATGAACTTTCAGAAATGAACAATCTGAAAGAGCGGAATTGTACAAGAAGCAAATAAAAAGTAAAAATTAAGTTATTTTCAATATTTTAGTGTCTAAAGTCATTATTTCTCTAATTTTGTTAAAAAAAATAGACATGATTCTCCAAAAATTTTTCGCTTTTAGTTGTCAAATGGGTTATGTTAAATGTTTTTAACTTACTTTTAACTTGAGGACTTTGGTCAAATAAAAATAAATTATTTTTGAAATAACTAATTTTATAAAAAATAAACTAATTTTGGATAAAATTAACTAAGTTAAACGCTATATTAATAATTAAGACAAAATTTAACAAAAATAGTCGCTAAATTAACTAAATAATATGCCTAAGTTTTTGGACCAAATACGTCAGACAAAAAATAACAAAATTAAACAAAATTTAACAAATTTTGCAGGGGGGGGGGTAAATACCTTCCGTTCTTGAAAATAAGATCCATTTGAAGAATAAATTTTTTGGATGTAGCAAAAATGTTACAAATTGTAGCAGTCTAAACTTAAGAAAAAAATTATTCTGTAAAAAATAGCAAATAGAATACTGAATTGAAATGAGGAAATAAAAATACACTTCAAAGCCCCCATAATAAATGTATTTGCATTTTAAAAATTAAAAGAGAATTTGATTTTTAAGCCAGTTGAGTTGCAATGGTATCATTTGAGCAAAAGATGGATACTGGGGTAAGCAATCTCCAGTAATCGTATTAATATAATTATTTGAATAGATTCCATAAATAAACCATTTTCCATTTAGATTATACATTAATGGATTACCTATATCATTATTACATATGTTGGAATTATTAGAGGAAACAGTACAGTAATGTGTAGAATTTAAGCCTGCACAATATGTATTACTATTTTGAACTAGGAGATTAGTTTCATACAAAAAATCCGATTTTGAGGTATTTTTCCCGGTTGTACTTCCCCTAATTGAAAAAAAAGAAATTTATCTATGAAATGTTAAAAATTTTTATAATTTAAAAAAATATTTTTTTTTTTACTAAACTTTTATATCAAACTTTTTTGTTGCAAATGTAAATTTAATAAAAAAGTTAATAACACCCTTTATATTTGTATAATCTAACACATAATAAAAAGCTTTTCCTATTCTTTGAAAATTTTAGTTAGTTACAAATAAGCTGACTAAATACTTAGAAAAACTCCTATCACTCAACTCATTTGTTTTTTTATTTTTTAATTTTCTTTACATCTTTTAAAATTAAGATTTTTTGGTATGTTTGAGTAAAAAAAGTTAAGACAGAATTTTTAGACAAATGAAAAAAAATTAGAGATCTTTTTTAGATAAAAAATTTTTATTTACTCCGATGTTTCAACAAACGAGATTTTCAGAATAAAGGAAAAATCTAAAAAAAAATGAAAATAGTTAAAGAGATCTTTTAGGATTACTTTTCTTAATTTGGTTTTATCAAAGAGTCTTACTTGCACGCTGTTTAAAAAGCCGATCCTTTTTAAACAAGTGCGCTTTTTAAACAGCGTGCAAGTAATTGCGTATTTAAATGGGTCTAGTCAGTCATGTGAACATATGTTCACTTAACAGGTGATCATTTTATGTTCACGGGTTAAGTGGGTTAACTGAAGTTTGTGATCAATTCGCTCGATTCGCTCAATTCAAAACAATAAGACAAAATTATTTCAATATAAAACTATTGAGTACATGAATTTAAAAAAAATTTAATTTTTAAATTGCAAGAAAATTTGAAATTTTTGAATTGAGCGAATCGAGCGAATTGATCACAAACTTCAGTTCACCGGTTAAGTGAACATTATGTTCACCTAATATTTTGGCCCCTTTTTTGTGAACAAAAATGTTCACCTAAACCTTTATATGTTCACCTAACATGTCCCACATAAAATTTAATTAATCAATTTAATTTAATTTTGAATTTTTCTTAACATAAAAAGTTAATTAAAAAAATTGTTAGAAAAGTTAAATTAAATAAAAAAGGGTAAATAAAACAGCAAAATAAATAGTTGGAAAGATATGAGTGATAAACGTGACCCATTTTGAAGGACAAAGTGGTTAAAAGAGACATATTACTAAATCACATAAGTAGCTATTTTTTTTATAATTCGTATTAATATTCTATTTAAAAACTAAAAAATATTTAATGTTTTGCAAATTTTATTATAAAAATAATAATATCGAAACTAAAATTTTTTTTTGTTTACTCAACATTACACAAAATGTTCACCAAAACGTATATATGTTCACCTAAACCTTTATATGTTCACATAATTTTGATTTATAAAAACTAAATTGATTTATGGTTCACCAAAACGGGGCCAAAATATTAGGTGAACATAATGTTCACTTAACCCATGAACATAAATTTTTTGAGCAAAAATGAAAATTGAAAAATGAGCAAAAATTTTCCTTTGCCTTTTTAAGGCTCTTTGATAAAATCAAATTTTTTAATTTTTTTCATTTGTCTAAAAATTCTGTCTTTACTTTTTTAACTCAAATAGGTAAATTTTTTTAAAAAAGCTAACCTTTTCCAAAAGATTATTGTCAGTTTACCTAAATAATTTTGCACAGTAAATTAATCTTTGGTTTAAAGCCTAAAAAGTTTTGTTTAAAAAAATACTTAAATTTTTTTTTCTCAAAAATTTTAATTTCCATATAGTAAATTTAAACCTTTTTACCTGTCTAAAATTAATTTGTGTTTTTAAACTTTTTTTTTACATAAAAAAATTTTTTCAGTAAAAAAAAAGATATATTTACCATCCAGCTGTCGTCACTTGTTTATCAAATATGATTCTAAAATCATTTGAATTTGGTAAACAAATTGAATTTACTTGGGAATTAAATTCAAATCGTCTTAAAACCTTTAAAACCAAAAATCCACCATTCAGATAAAAATTTTGAACTGTATAGATCCTGTTAAATTCGTTCGGAAATCCAACTTTATTTTGACCAACAACAATTGTTAATTGAAGAACTCCACCAACTAAATTATTCAAACAAGATCTGTGAGAAATAACATATCTTTCTGATATAATTGTACCAGTACACAAGAACCTAGAAGTTTCTCCCATAAGAAAATGAATTTGAACAATCCATGGCCATGAATTTTCCACTGATAATTTTCCATTCACTATTCTAAATATTGATTTCAAGCCGCATTCTAAAGACGGAGAATTTTCACCAGTTGATGATTGATTTATCCATTTTAAAAATGGATAAATGGAACAATAGTAAAAAAACTTGGCAAATTATTTAAACATGTTTTGTTAAACAAAACATGGCTGGTTATTCCATATAAAAACCATTTACCGTTAATTAAGTACATTAAAGGTCCACCTGAATCGCCAGAACAAACATTTGGATAATTAGAAGTTTGCTTTCCTAAAGTACAATAAAATCTATATTTTTTATAATTACAAAGTGTTTGATTTACATCATTCATAACATCGAGTTGAGTTTGTAAAAGTCTAGTTGAAGTACTTCCAAGTTGAGTCAAGCCCCAACCAGCGGCAAAAGCAGATTTATTAAAAATTATTGATGCATCACCAGAAGTCGGAAGACAAATAGGCAAAACTTTTTCAGAAAAAGGAATAATGGTCTTAGTTTTGATGAGAGCAATATCGTTATCATAAAAAATTGGATTGTAATCCGGATGAATTATAACCTCTGATACTAAAACTGCGTTTGCTGCATCACGATTTGGCAGAAAATTATTGGTTCCGTAAATTAAAAATATGTCATTTGCTGTAGAATCATTAACACAATGGGCTGCTGTAATAACTCGATTTGGACCTATGATTGTACCTCCGCAAAATGATGATTTCGTAAACAATTGAACCATCCATGGCCAAGAATTATCGAAAGCTTGTTGACCGTTAATTATACGGTTTAAAAAGGGTTGATATGAAGGTTCTCCGCAGTTAAAAGTTGTAAATTGAGAAGAAGAAGGTGTTCTTGTCGTGGAGGTTGATTTAACTACTGTTGTTGACGAAGTTGAACTCGTTGTAGATGTCGTTCTTGTAGTTGTAGAAATAGAAGTGGTTGTACTAGTTGTAGAAGTAGTTGATGTTGTTGGAGTAGAAGTGGTTCTACTAGTTGTAGAAGTAGTTGATGTTGTTGATGTTGTTGTTGGAGTAGAAGTGGTTCTACTAGTTGTAGAAGTAGNACCATCCATGGCCAAGAATTATCGAAAGCTTGTTGACCGTTAATTATACGGTTTAAAAAGGGTTGATATGTAGGTTCTCCGCAGTTAAAAGTTCTAAATTGAGAAGAAGAAGGTGTTCTTGTCGTGGAGGTTAATTCAACTACTGTTGTTGACGAAGTTGAACTCGTTGTAGATGTCATTCTTGTAGTTGTAGAAATAGAAGTGGTTCTACTAGTTGTAGAAAAAGTTGATGTTGTCGATGTTGTTGTTGGAGTAGAAGTGGTTCTACTAGTTGTAGAAAAAGTTGATGTTGTCGATGTTGTTGTTGGAGTAGAAGTGGTTCTACTAGTTGTAGTAATAGTTGATGTTGTGGATGTTGTTGTTGGAGTAGAAGTGGTTCTACTAGTTGTAGTAATAGTTGATGTTGTGGATGTTGTTGTAGAAGTAGATGTTCTTCTGGTCGTTGTAGAAGTAGATGTTCTTCTGGTCGTTGTAGAAGTAGTTGATATCCTTCTTGTCGTTGTAGAAGTAGTTGATATCCTTCTTGTTGTTGTAGAAGTAGTTGATATCCTTCTTGTTGTTGTAGAAGTAGTTGATATCCTTCTTGTTGTTGTAGAAGTAGTTGATATCCTTCTTGTTGTTGTAGAAGTAGATGTTCTTCTTGTTGTTGTAGAAGTATATGTTCTTCTTGTTGTTGTAGAAGTAGATATCCTTCTTGTTGTTGTAGAAGTAGTTGATATCCTTCTTGTTGTTGTAGAAGTAGTTGATATCCTTCTTGTTGTTGTAGAAGTAGTTGATTTCCTTCTTGTCGTTGTAGAAGTGGAAGTGTTTGTACTTGAAGAAATGAATGTAGTCATGGATGTTCTAGAAGGAGTAGTCGTTGACGAAGTGGATGTAGTTATTGATGTTACAGTTGTTCCTTTAGAATCTAATGTCGTTTGGTTATTTATTTCAATTGAGTTTGATAATTTTGATTCCTGCAAAATTATATTTATAAGCCGCCATTTAGAATCCTTCTTTTCTCTCAAATACTCTTGAATGATTTTTTTAAATTCATGATTGGATTTATTTATTAAAACAGTTTGTTCTTCTTGAATTTCATTATTACCATTATCTA
>NTPY01000710.1:62052-78312 GCA_002922825.1 Brachionus calyciflorus | reverse complement strand
ATTATTAATCTGTGGCAAAAGCTCATAAAAAAACTTTCTTGAGACAGCGTTTTTTAGTGTTCTTGAAATGTTTGATTATTAACGAGTAAAAATTAACTTTAACGCCTGTTTTACTTTCCTTTTCCTAAATTGTTGCTCGATTCTTTCTCTTTCTTAAACTCATTTCCTTTTTCTTTTCAAAGGAAAGGAAGACAAAATAGAGTTTTATTACTATTTCTATTACTTTTTACAATTTATAAAAAATTACTTTGTAAATATTTTTTTTTAATTTAAGTCAAATCATGTAATTTTTATTGTGAGAAAAAAATAAAATTTAAAAAAATAGTTATAAAACTTTATTTTGCCGAAAGGAAGAGTTTTAAAAAATTAATTAGTTCATATAATTATTTTATAGTAATTCAGAGGAAATGACAACTTGTGGAAGAGACTCTTACAAGTTGGTTAATTTTCATAGAAAATTTTATTTCCCGTTATACTTCTGATATACAATCAATTTTTTTCCCACTGAAAAAACAAAAAATTTGCGATGAAGCTCCATTGTAAAAAAAACGATGATAAATTGGCAAAGTAAAATTTTTGCTCATTTTTCAATTTTCATTTTTACTCAAAAAAATTATAAACGCAATTACTTGCACGCTGAATTTTTAAAGAGCCAATCCTTTTTTAAACACATCAAAAATATTATTTGAAAGCTTTTCATAAAAAGGATTGGCTCTTTAAAAATTTGCCATAAATTTATTAATTTTTAAAAAAATTAAATTGGGACTGTAAAGTTCATTTCGATTCACTCATTTCAATTCGTTCAATTTGATACAATTTTTTTTAAAATATTTTTCCTAGGTTTTGTCTTTTAAAAATTTTCCTAGGAAACGCAACCTATTCAATTTTTAGCAAATACAACACCCTTTATGAATCAGTCAAAAATAGGAAAAAAAATTTTTTTTTGTAAAATTTGGTCTTTGAGAGTGTGTTGTGTTTTCTTTAAAATAAATTGTTTTTTCGATTTTTTCTCTATTAAAAACCTCTTTTCTCTAAAATTCTTTCTAAAATACAGTTTAAAATATTAAGAATCCAAAAATGAAGGATGTTTGTGACGTTTATTTAGACGTTCACTGGTTGTTTGTTAGTTTTTAAATTATATATTCAAAATTCTCAAAAAAGAAACCTAATCGAAGCCGAAGGATTTTTCTTTATTAATTCTAAAATGATTGCGGAAATAAATAATGGCCCATAAAGGGTGTTACCTTTTTAATATAAACATTATAAAACCATTTTAATGAGAATAGAAAACTTGTTAAATCAAATTAACTCAAAAAACTATTTCTGGGAAAAATTCCATTAAAAAATTTTTGCTCTTTTTGGTTAGTTTTAGTAAATTGTAGCAATTAAAACTTTGGGAAAATTTTATTTCGTTAAAAAATAACACTTAAAATGCTAAATTGAAAACTAGTAATTTAGAAATATAAAGCACAACCCTAATTAAATTAAGAAAATGCAATAATTTATGGGAAAATAGTGAAAGAATATAAAAATTTTTCCATTGGAAAAAAACTTTCAAAATTAAATTTAAGAATAAATTTTTTATTTATTAATTTTGATTTATATTTAAGTTTATATAATATATGCAATTTTCTGCTTGGGCGCTGCATCGGCAATCTATCGTATTGGTAATTTATTAGTTGAAAATTTTGAAATATTAAAATTCAAGTAATTTCCATTTAAATACTAAATAAATTAAAAATTATATTTTTGCTTATTATTTTTTTTTTAAAAAGATTTCCAACTTTAAATTTACCATTTAATCAAAAGTTAACAATTCAACCAAGCAAAATAGTTCTTTTTGCTATATCTGTAACTATATGTACTGTATGGTTGATTTATCGACATGAAGAATGGTCATGGACTATTCAAAACGTAATGGCCATATCACTGGCCGCATCTGCTTTGTCATTTTATAGACTTAGCAAATACAAAACAGTCACTATTATTTTAGTGGTTTTCTTTTTGTACGATATTTTCATGGTTTTTATAACACCAACATTTACTAAGGGTACTAGTATAATGGAAGCTGTAGCCTTCGGTGGTAAAGATGCAACAGCATCGAATGGTCCACAAGACTGGTCAAATCTTCAATTTGGTAATCGAACTGCTGATACTTCTAACAGAGTAGGTCTTTTTATTTTTAGTCTAAAAATAAATAAAACAAAAAAAAAGTCTTTTTCGGTTAATAATTTTGGATCTAGTGGTTTATGGAAATTTTTGTGCACATAAAATGTTATTAGTTCACTTAAAATTAAATTTTCAATAAAATATTATTGTATCTTATAAAGATACTTGAAGTCATCAACCGTAGAGATTTGATTTGATTGAATAAAACTCGATAAAAATCTAAATTATTTCATCTCGTAACCTACATATATGAAAACCTAGGAAAGCCAAATTTTTAGGAGGGGAAAAATTTTTTTTTTGGCTATAGGGGCTCAAAGTTTCTGAAATTTTGTAAAGTATCTATCATTTGAAAGCAAAAATATCAACAATTTATATATAAAATATTTTAGAATTACACATTTTCTGAAAGAACATAAAAATCTACCAAAAAATTATGTTATTTTGTCGAAATAAAGATTTAAAGCGGAAAAAATTGCTCAATTTCAAGTAAATTTTCTTAAACTTAAAAGTTGACTTTCTTCAGAGCAAAATCAAAATTCAAGTCAATTTCTAAACAGTTCAAAAAATTGATTTTTTAAAGTTTTAGATTCTACTTTAATGTTGAAAAAAATTAAAAACTTTTAAGTTTAAAAACTTCAATTAACAGCTTTCAATTAACATTTTGTTCTAAATTATTTTTACGATCAAACAAAGTTTATCTCCGTATAAAATGCATATTTTCATAAAAGAAAAATGGTCCTACTACAATTTATAGAATTTTTTTTAAAGTTTTCATTTTTACTGACCTATTTGCGAAAAAATTGCATAGTTTAGGTTGCCGTGATCATTATCTGAGTTCGCCTTTTTAGACAAAACCAATACCTTTAATTTGATTATGAGGTATTTCGGTAGCTTTTTTCACAAAACATCTATTTTAGCTAATTCTGATCTAATATTTTAATAAACAATCAAAAAAAAATAAAATGCAATCTGAAAAAATTTTTGTTCCACTTTGTTTTATTTATTTATAAATTCACAATTAAAATTGTTAAATTTTCTTTTCTAATTTTAGCTTCCAGTAGTTATCATAATTCCTCATTTGAATCAAGAAAGACGTCTATGCTCGTACTATTATGATTTTTCGTTTAGTTTATTAGGTCTTGGTGACATACTCGTACCAGGTTTGAGTGTAAATTATGCTATTATATTCGATAGAGCAAGTGGCAAAAGCAAATATCCAATTTATTTTATATCAAATGTTATTGGTTATATAATCGGGTTGTTTTTGGCATTCATAGGATTGTTGTTTATGAATACAGCTCAACCGGCTTTGTTATATCTATGTCCAATTTTATTAATTTTTTCCTATTTGACAGCGCTTATTAGAAGAGAAACTAAACTATTTTGGTCAGGTGAGCCAATTAGTACTCTAATTAGCATGACACAATTGAATAGAATAACTAATTTGCAGAATGAATCAACTAGACAAGATGAGGAAACACCAAAATAGATTTAAATCTTTATAAAGAACACACAAAAAAATCTAATTCCAAAGTTTTAATGTAAATATTTTATGCTCTTTTTTTTTTTGTTCAAATCAATTTACAATAGAGAAATAGGATATGCACATCCGTTTTTTTTTCCTTAAAGAGAGTTTATTGTTTTTTTTTGGTAGAATGAAAAAAAAATTTAATTTTGTAAATTTAATACGAAAATATTTTTTTAAGTTAAATCTATAGAATTTTTACAAAAAAAATTCAATTTTTTTTGTCATTAATAGAGAAGCAAAATTTGTTAATTTATATTTTATAAGGCTATTTATTCAATACTTTTTTTTAAAATAAAAATTTTCAAAAAATTAGCTAATTAAATTTGATACAAAAATTTTAAAATAAACTACTTCAATAGTTTATTCAGCGATCTTAAAGAATTGTATCAATTTTAAAATGATCTTGTCGTACTAACCAAAAAAAATATGGTCTACTGACTTACTAGTGTCATAGAAAAAAGATAATTTGGCACAATTAAAAACATAAATATTTGTTTTCGACGGCATATGCACCATTAATTTGGTTTATTCCCGAAATAACAAATTCCCATTTCAGATAATTTCAAAATAGAATTAAAAAAAAATTTTAGGCTCAAAAAAATTTACTCTCGAAATATAATAAAGTGAAAAAAATCTAATTTCAAAATAATTAATCTCATTAGAACTTAAATTTAATTTATTAGAAAAATAATTAGTTTGCAGAGTATGTACCTATTAAATAAGCAGCCTTTAGTGAAAGTGACACCCTTTTACAGTAGAAAATAATAAAATGTGAATTAACTGAATCGAGATTGATTTTTTTTCTTGTATGCTATTTTGAGATAGGATTTACTTTTTCATTTGATTTATTTTTGTTAAATATTTTGTTTCTTTTATTTTGAAACTGTCTGAAATGAAAATGTTCTAAAGTGGGAAGAGACCGTTAATTTTTTTGATTTTATTGCAACTTCTTAAATGAAAATCTGAACTTAATGCGATGACAATTCTTAAAAAAAACACTATTACCATATTACCTCAAATAGAAGCGCCCGCAAATAGAAGAGCGGATCTTGTATTTGAGGCAAAAATCATGTCTTATTCGAGTAAAAATAAAAGAAAAAAATGATTCAAATAGTAGGCAATTTTGAAAAAGATTTTGCAAAAAAAATATAGAGTTTAAATGAAACAGATTTTCATCGAATGCTTCGAATACAAGGCTTTTTTTTTGCTTATTCGAGTCATAATATCTCATCGAAAAATTTTCGAATAAAAGAACATGAAAAAAAACCGGCCTGACCTTCTATTTGAGGTAATACGGTAACACTTTTGTCCAAAACTATATTTACTATAACATGGTGTCTATAGGCAGTGTTGCATGCGTCCAAGCTAAGTTTTTGTTTAGCGTTCCCTGTTTTTTTGTTTTCTTCAGTTCCCTCATCAGTTAATTGTAACAAATAAAAAGTTGGAAGCTTATTTTTGAAAAAATGTATACAATTATTTGAACTTTGAATTTGAGATTTAAAACTAAATTAAAATACTTGATTTTGAACATCATGAAACCTAAAAATTTTTTTCTTCAAGGATTGATTCAAATTCTTTGATAAGGAATTTTATTTCGTTCCTTTTAAAATTCACCAGACAAAACAACAAATATTAGGACTTTTCTCAAACCTAAGAAAAAAATTTTATTTTTTGAATTTCTCTTGTGACTAATAAAAAGGAATTTAAAACAAAAATTCCAAAAAAAATATAAAATTTTTAGCCTCGTATAAATTCTTAAATAATTTTGCAAAATTGACATTCTTTAAAAAAAAAATGGCTAAAAAAATATTTAAAACAAAAGTACAATTAGAAAATAAAACATTAAATGAACAAGAAACAGAAAAGATATCTTATGAATTCTATAAAACCAATAAAAAGCTTGAAAAAGACATGAAAAGTTTGAAATTTTATGGCAATTGTAGAGTTTGTAATGACGATGCAACAGGTGTTCATTTTGGTGTATCTTCATGCGAAGCTTGCAGGGTATTAGATTTTTTCAACTTTTTAAAAATCAATAAAATATTTGTATTTTTTATTTTTTGAAGAAATTTTTTAAGCGAAGTATAATGAATCATAATAAATATAATTGTGTAGAGAAAAAATGTGCTATTTTTAAACGACAGGGTCTCAAATGCAATTATTGCAAATGGAATGCATGTATTCAAGCAGGAATGTCGAAAAACATTGATAAAATGTTTTCCTTTAAAAGTCCCATTCAAAAAGCGCCCAAGTTATTGCAAAAAGAAACAAATCACACCAAAAATCAAGAGAATAGAACAGAGATTAAAGAAGAGCCAATTGAATTTGAATTTTCGCAATCAAGTTCATATTATTATGAATCTAATCAAAATATTTAAAATGATAATAAACAAGAAATATTTTAAAATCTAATTTATTGAATTACGATTTGCAAAAGATCAAACACTTTTTTACAAGCTTAGATATTTTAGATGATCTACCAAGTTCAAACGAAATCGTCGAAAGTATATTAATTAATATTAGATGGATGGAAATGAATTGTAGTAAAATTTCGGCATGGCTTTTAAATTATTAAATTTTTTATTTTTGTATTATATTAGACAAAGTTTTAAATTAGTAATTAAAGTTTTTTGTTTTGGTTAAATAAAAGCATTTGGAATTAATTTTATTTTAAAAAATTTCCTAATAGTTACCGTAAACTCGCCCAAACAACCCCGGGGTTAAAAATCGTAAATTTGGTTTTTAACCCCGTGTTTAACACGGTTTCTGGACATTTTTACAGAATACTTTTAAGTCGGTACTAAAACTGAAATTTCTTTTTTTAATGCGGTATTAAACATGTAAAAAATATAATTTTTTTTTAATTTAAAAATAAATTAAATTTTATTCGAAAAATTATTAAAAAAAATTATATTTTTTACATGTTTAATACCGCATTAAAAAAAGAAATTTCAGTTTTAGTACCGACTTAAAAGTATTCTGTAAAAATGTCCAGAAACCGTGTTAAACACGGGGTTAAAAACCAAATTTACGATTTTTAACCCCGTGTTCGAACATGCGAGTTTACGGTAAATTGGTCATGGTAAATTATTTTATTAAATTTATGAAGTTAAAATTAAAATAGTTTTCTAAAAAAAAAATCGAGACCATCTTCGCCAGATATTATCATTTACATTTCAGTAAATTTTCAGAATCGTTTTTCAATTTAGGAATAACTTTTAAAGATATTAATATTGACTTGAGGGGGGCACCTTAGAAAGTCTGTAAAATAAAAGAAATGAACACTTTTTTGCTTCTAATTAAGTAAGAAAGACTAAGGGTCAAGTTGTTTATGTGATCAGCTGATCATCTAACATGTGGTCATACCATGATCACCGGTTTAATGATCATCGACGATCAGCTAAACTTTGATCACCTAATATGTCATCTATTTTAAAAAAATAAATTTTCTAAAAGCAAAACCATTAAAAGATCTAAAATAATTTTTTTTTTAAATTTAATTTAAAAAATATTCAAATATGTCAGTCTACGACTCAGAGGAATATAAGCTTTTCGATAAAGTGAAAGAAAAAGGTCTATTTCCATTTAGGATTTATGAAAATCTTTAATCTAAAATGAATGGCCAAATAATGGCTCCATCGCTAGAAAAATAAAGATTCAACAAGTAAACTTTTAATATGGTGGTGTAAATTTATTTGATGTTGTTGTGATTAATGAAGAAAATGATAATTTTGACCAAGAACAAAATTTAGATGAACAAGATAAAGAGTTTTACAAATACGATGAGGGAAATGTGAATTTTATTTCTATTCACTCATTTTAATTAAGTATTTTAACCCTTAACGTACCGCTTGTCCATTTTTCGAGATATCAAAAAAGTGATAAAATTTTTGAATTTATCGTCAAAATTTATGGTTAGTACCAGTGGCGTAGCCACGATTTTCCGGGTGGTATGGCGAAGTGCGACCCCTGTGGGAGGGGGAGGGAGGGGTGGCTCAAGGATCACAATCTAAATATTTTTGGTGGAAATAAGCAAAAATGATATGAGCTTGTAAGACGCTTTTTTAATAAATTTCGCTTTGATGAGGAGATTTATTCAAAATCACAGAATTATGAGTAGATTCAAAAAATTAATAAAAAAATACTTATTTAAATATCATTTTTCTTTGAATCTCTTCATAAAAGCGTCCTAAAGACGGACGGGTTGACTATCCCCCTGCTCCCCTTATAGACGATTTTCCATCATGGGATTTTTTACAAAGATAAAATAACAAATTGCCTTTAATTATAACACTATTTTGTCATAAAAATATATCGGACGAATTTACCGAGTAAAAAAAGAAAAACAAGCAGATTTTAAAATAATTTTAATTAGACTATTATATTCAATAAAAGATAAAGAATTTTAAGAAAAAAATAATTTTAAAATTTCTCATAAATCATGATGAGTTAAGTTTAGTAAAGGTTTGTTGTCTTTTAAGTTATATTTATCAATCAAATAATTTTCTTTTTATTCAATTTAGAAAGCGGTATTAAAAAAATAAGGAGTAAAAAAAATAAAAGAAAGGGAAAAATAAATTTTTTTCTCATCGTCTAAAAATCCGATTTAAAAAATAAATTTTTATTTGATTTGTCTATTTTTTTGGTATGGCGCCGCCATACCTCAATTTTACGAGGTATGGCATTGGCCTAACTTCGCCTACTGTAGCTACGCCTCTGCTAAGTTAGTACCAACAAAAAAAAGAAAAAATTCATATCATACAGCTTATGGTAGCCTTTTGAAAAACAACTGATGCATTTTTTTGAAGCCGTTTATCTCTCGATTAAAAGTGTAAAATGACTCTAGAACCATTAGATTCCTCGCATTTTATTTCTTAAAGTGACATGTATTTTGATTTAAAGTTTATTCATCCAATCAAGAAAAAAAGGTTTAAAGAAAATTTTTAAAATTTTAATTAAAAAAATTTGATATATTTTTATCAAAATTGCAAATGCTACAACTTTGGATTAAACTTTAATATAATATATCAACAATCAATACCAAATTCTTGTATTCCTTGGATAGATCTTTTAATGAGCTTTATTTTGATTTATAAAATATTTTCTTATTGATGTGGATATAAAGTTTTAATAACTTTTAGAATTGTATCATATAAGGGTTAAGTGGAATTTTTTTACAAAATAAATTTTTCTTAAAGTTTAAATTGCTACAATTTTCAACATTTTGCTACATCCAAAAAAAAAGAAAAAAAAAATCTTTTCCCAAAAAACCATTTTTTCAGAACTGACTTAATGTTGAGTTTGTTTTCATTAAAATAGCGATTTTATATTTACACTTAATATAATTTTTTAAAGAAGTGTTTAAATCCATCACCCTAGAATTTTTTTCCAAATCAAAATAAACTTAACATTATCAATTTTCTGGTGATAAGGAAGCAAAAAAATTTTCATATTTCGTTGTAGCAAAGTTGTTACATTTTCTAACAATTTAAAGCTAAAAGAAAAGTAGAAAAATAAAAAAGTTATATCAAATTGAACGAATTGAAATGAACTTCATAGTCCCATGATGAATCGGTTACAATTTCCACTACAATTTTCAATAAAAATTTTAATGGAATTTTGAAAACCTCGGTCTTTTTTATACTTTAAAAGATCTTTAAATTTAGCACAGAAAAAGAAAAAAGCTTTTTTTCAAATTCACTAAAAAATTTGTTTACTTTATTGTGTAAAATATTTTAAGCATACTAAAACATATGGTGAATCTCTTTGTTTTTTTTTGTTCCTTTTAACCCATATAGGATTTAAATCTATTTTTAAACTTGAAGCTTTTTATTCAGAATTAAAATATTTCAAGCTTTAAAAGAAATGATAAAACTCGTAATTCTTGAAATAAATTATTTGCTAAAACATTAACAAACAACAAAAAAAGCAGTATGTCTTGGTATAAGAGTATCTCAGGCAAATTAGAAAAATATTTAAACTCAACTGGATTTCATACTATAATTAATATTTTAACCGTAATTGATTGTATTTGTATTATAATAATATTAATTTTAGAATACGTAGAACTATCGATAATTCATAATGATTTTTTAGAATTTCAAAAAACACTAAGAGATGAGAACTTTAAGGATATCAATTTATTACAGAAAACTTTAAATGTCACACTTGAACAAGTAAAAAGGACAGAGACAACAAGACCAAATTTTCGATTGGCTCATATTATTCTAACAGTTATAATATTGACTATTTTGAGTCTGTTTATAATCGAAATTTTAACAAAATTGATATTTACTCCAAGAATTTTTATAAAAAGAAAATTTGAAATTTTAGAAGCAATAGTTATAATTGTTAGTTTTGGTTTTGATTTTACTTTATTGATTGGTAGAGATGAAATTTTGTCGATTATTGGTCTTGCCACGTTGATAAGATTATGGAGAATTGGTTTGATTTTAGAAGGTAAACAAATAACTCATTCAGAAACTTGGTAATAAATTAACTTTTTTTTTTACTTGTATTAAAAGAAATTATGGCAAGAAAACATGCTGATGCTCAAAGAAAAATTCACAATTTAAAAGTTAAAAAGACTGAATTGAACAGAGAAATCGAAATTTTGAAGCAAAAATTTAATGAAAATTTAGAAGAGACGAAACTTTAATTTATTACTCAATTAGTATTATTAATTTCTAAAAGAAAAACATGGTAGAAATGTATTCACATGACGTCAGTATATTTTTTTCATCAAGGAAAAATTTGATTTTTTATGACGGTAGCTGACGCCATTTGACAAATTCATTTGCACCACAGTAAATAACATAAAAAATTTAAACGTTTAAAAACCTTCAATTTGAGTTGAAATCAAACTGGTTTTCTTTAATTTCATTAAAGAAAATTTAAGCCCACATTATTTAATTGATGAATTATATGTGATTCGCTTCTACATATTACAGTCAAATCTCGGTTAAATCACTATGCACTTATTTTAAGATCAATTATATCACGTAAGACCTTTTCGGACATATAGGATGGTATAACCGGTGTACGACTATATTAGTTTTGGCTCAAAAAATTACAAAAATTTTCGATTGAAAATTCATCAAATTTTCTCTATCTGATAAGATGATTGAAAATTTAGTCAAAGGCCAAATCAAAAGACCAACTTTGAATTGAAGTTTTTTTGTAGAATTTTTCGGGTAAATCTAGAATTTTTTTCAAAATAAATTTAATTTTTCCTGCTTAATTTGCTTTAGATTTTTGTCAAAATCATACAGAATTTTTTTAAAAAAAATTATCAAAAATAAATTTTCTTTGAAATAAATATTATGGAAAATATTCGCTAAATTTTCGGAGAATTTATTTCCATAATATTTATTTCAAAGAAATTTTTTTTTTAACTAATATTGATGGAAAAACAGTAAAAAACGAATTTTTTTTTTGGCCATTTCGAATTCCGGGAAATTTACTGGAATTTCAGGGAATTCCGGTGAATTCACTGGAAATCTAGTAAATTCACGATTTTTTTTCCGGTGAATTTCCGAAAATTCTCGTGAATTTCCCGGAATTTCGGTGAATTCACGAGAATTCTGGTGAAAACATAGTGACAAATCAGTACTGTAAATTTTCAAATGTTTTTTGAAAGTTTTACAGTACAATTCTAAACAAAGTTAACAGGTTTTGAACTTAAGCCGCTCTTAAACCGTGTCGAAACCAAGTTTTGAAGCGGCTTAAGCGGAAAAAAGTGGCTCCGAAACATCGGCTTAATCCAGCGTTTTTTTAAATCTGTTCAAGAATTTCATATATTATTTTGATGACCGAAATAACCAACTAAAAGACATATTAAAAAAAAATTTGATTAAAAATTTTTATGAAATACTCAGTTAAATTTCCACCGTAGTGATATCAAAAAATAAGCCTAATTTACCTAACATTACATCTTATCTAGCTAAGATTACCGAAAAATTCCGAAAAAAGAAAAAAAACTAAATATTAAAATAAAAAACAGGCTTTATTCTAATTTTATGAAACCTACTGTATAATTCATTTCGAAATATAAAGATGTAAAAATCACAAAGTTATTCCGAGCGAGGCGATTGGAATTTTTTCTGCTGAGCTTGGTTAAAGAGTTTTAAAGTGTGATTGAACGATTAAATTTGCAACCATGAGATGCTCGTGTCGTAAAACTGAGCTTAAGTTTAGCTTTAAATCTCATAGTACTTTCAAATTTTTAAATTGTGATTAAACATAAATTAATTTTTCAATATCAAATTTTTTTTATTAATCTAATTAATTTTAGAATTTGCCAACCAACATTTGGTAAAATAGAAAATTAATAGTTTAAGAATTGACATGTCATTTCAAGTCAAAGTCTAAAAAAATTCAAATTTTACAGTTTTTCTTGTCATTCTATAAGTTGCCAAGGTCATTTTATAAAATGACAAATTTTACAAATTGACTGTGACATTTACAATGACAGTTTGTTTGTCATTAGCTATTAAATATTCGGCTATTAACATCAAACAAGCGTTTTATAACTCTTTTTGAATACATTATATAAAACGAATAAATAAAAAATTCAGAACATGATTTATTTGAACATGATCTCTTTTTATTTGTTTTTTTTTTAATTGGTTTCTGGAAAATTACAAACAACGTTAAACTCTCTTAATTTTTTTCAGTTTAAAATAAAAAGTAAATACATAAGATATGAAAACCTGATATGAAAACCTGTGTTCTTTAAATTTTTGATTGAAATTTTATCTTTTTTTTGTTTATTAAAGTAAATTATATTTTCTTACCTTTATTTTACCATTTATTACCATTTTTTACCAAAAATTGTATATTCTTCCGTAAGAAAATGTAAAAAAAGGTAAGAAATGGTGGCTAGTTTGAGTTTTTTCAAGATTTTAAGATTTTGGGATTTTGAGATTTTTTTTGAAAAAAAATTTTAATTTGAGAGAAAAATAAAAAAAGTCATAATTCATTAAACAGAGAATAAAATTAAGTAAAACACTAAAAAAATGCATTAAATTAAATTTTTGAATGAAGCTTGATTAAAGTTGAAATTTTTTTAAAAATTCACAATTTAAAATTATTTTTTTAATTTTCTGTTTTTCTTATGAAAATTTTAATATTAAAAAACAAATTATAATTTTGTTAAACACAAATATAATTATTTTGAATTTAGTACATGCATTCTTTAAAAATATGTTTTTTAAATAAAACAAATTATTTGTTTAATATCGAAAAAAAAAACAAATTAAAAATAAAAAAACACTTTTTAATAATGATGTTTTTTTTAAAATAATTTTCTAATAAAAAATATTTAATTTTGGATAATGCATGTAATTGAATTTTTAAATGTGTTTTACTTAATTTTCGAATTTTATTTTCTGTTTAATGAATTATGATTTTTCTAATTTTTATTTCAAATTAAAATTTTTTTTCAAAAAAAATCTCAAAATCCCAAAATCTTAAAATCTTAAAAAAACTTAAACCTGCCGAAATGGTAGGGAATAAAATGATATTTTTAGAACCAAAACATTTTTAAAAATCTATATTTTTTCATTTTTTATTGAAAAAGCTCACTTTTTTTGGCCGTAAGCATTTTTTAGAGGTTTTACTTTTTTTACGTAATATTCCGTAAGTTTACGTAATTTTACGTAAGCTTACATTTTCTTACCGACTTATATTTACGTTAAAGGTAAGCTTACGAAATATTACGTAAACTTACGTAAAATTACGTAATTTGACCGATTCCGGGGAATTTTATAGATGCACTGTAAAATTTAGGCTCGTCTCATTATTTTATTTTTAAGTAAATTAAAATTATGTGAATAAGTTTAACCAACAGCTGTTAATATCAAATAATTATTGTTTGTTAATAAAATTCAATCATTGTTCATTTATTTAATAAAAAAAAAACTATATCTAAATTAGCACTGATTAAATGAATAAAACTTAATATGGAAACAAAACCGAAACAACACAAGCATTCAAAAACATGTTTTAAAAAAAATTCAAGCAGAACATAAGGAAAACATTGATATTTTTTTAGATTATGTTTAGAAACATGTTTTGAAATGATGCTCTTTATATTTTTCAATCAAGCTAAAACTAAGTAAAAAAAATAGTTTTTTCAAGATTTTTTTGTAAAATTTGGGGCTATTACTCAAACGCAGATCGATGTTTTTTTTGAAAAAACTTACAACTATGTTTGTCTTCAACAAAATTTTATACCAACTCCGGTCGGTCAAAAGTCTGTAGAGAATTTTGAGAGCTTTCAGATAAAATGAATTTCAAGTTTTACCGACGAATATATAAAAAGTTATTCAACATAAATGACAAAATTCGAATTTTCGAAAATACTGATCGGAAGTTTTACTGAAAATCGATGTATTTAAATTCTAATCGCAATATTAAAAACAAAAAATTTTTTAAATTTAAAAAAAATTCAAGTTTTTTTATAAAAAAAATAATAATATATTATAAAAAAAATCACTAAAATTAAATTCCTCAAATTTTAATGTTTTTAATAAAAATTTTAAAACAAAGAAGAAAAACTTCAGATATTTATTATAGAAGACAAATTTTTGAAGGCTTGACATAAATTTTATAGTCCTGAATCTTAAAATAAATTCCGATTCAGCAAAAAAAACATTTTTTGACGGTTTTTCATGCTTTGTTGAAGTAATTAGTTTATGAACTTTTTTGCGAATAAACCATATAATATTTAGATTTATCGAACTTTTTATTTTTCTAAAAATAAATTTAGCCTATTCTCTAAGCAATATTAAGTGACCGGAGTTATTTGGTTCGATGATTTTCAGTAAAACTACCGATCAGTTTTTTCAGTAAATGCTATGAAAAAACAAATATGATTACGCTACGACATTAAATTGATAGAATTGCAGTATAAGCAACCTTAAATTTGAAGAAAATAAAGTACCAATAAGAAATTAAGAAAAATAAGAAATTAAAAAAAATATTCTTATAGGATCATATTTTATATTTTATTCAAGAAGAATTTTTTTTGAATAAATAAACATGAATGTTTTCGGATTATTATCAGTTATTTTTGTCAAAAATAGTTGAGTCAAAACTTGAAAAATTCATTTCAAAATCCAGATATTTAAATTTCGTTTTTTATTCTAAAAACTTGATTTTATAGAAGTTTTAAATCTTAAATTAGTATTCACTTTCTTAATATTCAAAAAAAAATTTTTCAAGCTTCCAAAAAAAACATATTTTCAAATAAATTTAAATGATTAAAACGATATTAATACAAAAAGAAAAGCAGTATGTCTCGATACAAAAATGTCTCAGAAAAATTACATTTTTATCAAGAATCAACTTGGTTTAACAAAATAATCAATGTTCTAACAATTATCGATTGTATTTGTATACTAACGATATTAGCTTTAGAGTTTGTTGAGTTAAATATAATTCATAATGATTATTTAGAAATTAAGGAAAAACTGACGGAACATAGTTTTACGAATTTGAGTATGTTACAAGAAGTCTTAAATGTAACGATTGTAAAAATGAAAAAAGCAGAGAAAACAAAGCCTAATTTTGAATTGGCTCATCTTATATTAACAGTTATAATATTGACTATTTTGAGTCTGTTTATAATCGAAATTTTAACAAAATTGATATTTACTCCAAGAATTTTTATTAAAAGAAAATTTGAAATTTTAGAAGCAATAGTTATAATTGTTAGTTTTGGTTTTGATTTAACTTTGATTATAGGTAAAGATGACATTTTGTCGATTATTGGTCTGGCTACGTTGATAAGATTATGGCGAGTTGGTTTGATTTTAGAAGGTAAATTATTTAAGTGTACCGTATTGCTTAAGCAAAGCTATCTGCCTAAAAAAATAGAAAATTTTTATTGACATAATAATTTAGTGTAACGTTACGTAGCATGAGGTAATATTACGTATTGTGACATTCGAAATGTAAGGCTAAGAGTAATGCTATGTCACTTCATGTGGATGTGAATTTTACTACAAAAGAATGACAGACTTTTAAACAAAATTGAATAACTATATTAAATTGTAGCATTTGTATACAAAACTATTTTTTGCTCAAAAAAATAAAAAATTTAAATACGCAATTACTTGCATAGTGAATTTTTAAAAACGAATCCTTTTAATTTTAAACTTTGGTTGAAATTAAAAGAAAAGACGATAAATTAAAAAATTCGCCGTGCAAGTAATTGCGTATTTAAAATTTTTTATTTTTTTGAGCAAAAAATAGCAAATTGAAATTTGAGCAAAATTAACACTTTGTCTAGTGCAGAAATTAAGCAGAAAAAAAGACTGACTATTTTTAAAAATTGTAATATTTGAATTTGTATCATCTAGAAATTACATGGTAATTTTCTTTTCTATTTTAACAAAAAGATAAAAAAATATAAAAATCAAGAGCCAAACGGATATTAATCAAAAAAATATAATTTCAACCAATATGCACTTGATATTCAGCGCCTAAACCTTATTTCTAATCAGAGCACACAAAAAAAGAGGACTTAGTCAAATTAAGATTTAAGAATTGCAAATGGC
>NTPY01000710.1:33228-54900 GCA_002922825.1 Brachionus calyciflorus | reverse complement strand
AAAGTAAAGATAAGTTAGCGAAAAAGGTTACAGAGATCTCTTAAGAAAAAACTACTTATTCTCAATTTGATCTCTTTTATTTCTAATTGTATTTCTCTATTAGATCTCAAATTAGACTCATTAAAGATTTTGACATGGGGAACGTTCTCTCTCTCTAAAAATGGCTAAATATTATTCGATTTTATCACTTTAAGAATGTTCTTTTTTTATTTGAAAAAAAATTGCTCTTCTAAAATCCTATAATAATTACTTTGATTTCCTAAAGCTTAAATTAACTTGAAAAACTTCTTTACTTTATTCTGAAAAATATTTGAAATTAGATTAATGAATAACTGCTTTTGAATATTTAATTTTTATTTTTGAAGTCTTTAAATTTCACGCATTAAAGCATTATTAAATTCAAGTTTTCACGTGTAAGAATCCAAAAAAGACGTAAGGTTTTTATGCGAAAAATAAACGAGTTTATTTTTATCTCCGATTAGACGATAAATCATCATTTAATTTTAAAAAAAATAAATACTGATTGGTACTAGTTCGTTTATTTGCTAAATTACTTAAATTCTAAATACATTAAAGTAGCAAGTTTTAACTTAATTTTATAATTCAATGACATTTAATGACTATTTTATCAACAACAGTACTACTCAAAAATTTGATTCTACCTGTAACACCTTTGAAAAGGGAACTTAAATTAAAAACATAAACAAAAAAAAGCTCCTTTCTTTAAAATTCATTAAAAGATTCAAAAAAAATCAAATTTTCAATTTCTTAAAAATATTCATGTTGCTATTTGTTTAAATTTTGATATTTATAGAATGAGTGCTCGCTTCGCTCGCATATTATATAATTTTACTTTTGCTCGCTCGGTAGACACCTCGCTCACATTTAAATAAATCTAGTGCTCGCTCGGCCAAGGCCTCACTCGCAATTTAACACAAAAACAACTTCATTTTTTATCAACTAAATTAAAAAAACAAAAAGTCATTTTCTAATCTCGAATCACCTGAGAAAAATACTTGAGACTCCACTTAAAAAATTTTTTCGAAATTTTTGTCTATGACTTACTCGACTCGGATCCATAATATCCGGCAATGGTTGTTTCAAAAAACCCAAACCCGTAAATAGACATGCAAGCAAAAAACCAGCTAGTAATATTTTCCAATGGTATTTCACCAATAACATACTATAACTTTAAAACAAAAAAAATTTTAAAATTTTTTAAAGTAAAAATTTAAAATTTAAAAAAGCGTACTATCTCCTTATTTTAAAGTGTAAATTATTTGTTTTGACATTTTTAGTAGATCTAATGGAACTTTGTCGATGTGCCTCACTATAACATCTTTGAATTTGTATTTGTATTGAACGATCATTTTCGTTTTTACTTAAATTCAAGTCATTCGGTTCATTGTTATCAACCATTTTATTTTTGTTTTTAATTTATCAAAATCATTAATTTAGAAAAAACTAATTTAAATAGGTAAAAACGGTTCTGGTAAAAAAAAAAATTTTTTTTTTCTATTTATTAAAAATTTATTGTTTAAGGGTTAAAATTAAAAAATAAAAAAAATTATGAATTTTTTTTTAGAAAAATTTTTTTTGTTGTTATTTGTTGAGCATAATTAAAGTTACTTTTCTAATTGATTACGAAAACGAAGTTAAGTATCGCTTGGTTCCGGGGTTCCAAGCCAAGTCGTAGTCTAAGAGTCGAGTTCGCAGCCAATTAAAATGTAAGTGCTCGGATGAGTGGCTCTGTCTATCGGCCCAACGTCCCCCAGTTTTCAGTAATCATAAAATAAAACTTAAAAGAGCCTCGAGATTTAGATTTAGAATCGAAAAATTTCTTTTCAAAAACGGAATTTCTTTTACTTTAATTAAAAACGTAAAACAAGTGACCTATTTTTGAACAAAAAGAGAAAAAGATAGAAGAAATTTAAATTTTGTTTTGTTGTTCAAACAAGTGAAAAAAATCACGCCATTGCAAATTTTTCAAAAAGTAAAAAATTAAATTTTTAAATTTTTGTTATAAAAATTGAGTGTTTAAGATTTAGACCATAATTATATTAAAATAATTAAAGGAAAAATCAGACCATTTTTTCGCCTTAAATTCCGACATTAAAATCGCCTCAGTTTTTGTTTTAAAAAGAAAAATAAAATTTAAATAATTTTTATTTTTATTTTAGTTTTTAAAACTCTAAACATCACATGAAGCTTTTACCAATTTTGAAAATATAAAAAGAGCTGATTTATTCTTTTTTTTTTAAGTTTTGAAGTGAACTATCTTAATTTTTATCGGGCAGAGATAAAAAAAAAAATTTTTTTTTTACTTAAAAAATAGAATCATAGTCTAATAAATATTAGGAGTAAGTTAGTAAAATTTATCTCTTAGTTTTTTACGTAATAGAGATCTTAAGACATTTGTATTATTGTAAGAAAGTAAAGATAGAAAACGTTTTGAAAACAAAGTTAAGTAGCACTTGAATGTCGAATTTAGACTAAACAATGAATGTTATTAATGAAAATTTATGCGAGTGAGGCCTCAGCCGAACGAGCACTAGTCAAATTTGAATGCGAGCGAAGCCTAGCTGAGCGAGCACTATTTAGTTTAAATTGCGAGCGTAGCGAGCACATGTTGAAATTTTTATTTAAATAATCTTAAGTTGTCTAGAACTTCTCAAAATTATTATTTTTTAATAATAGGGTGTGGTTTCCGAAATTTGTCGATTTGTCCGTCTCTTTAAAGTGGCGTATTGATACAAAATTCGAAAATAAAGAATTTGTGAATAAAACTAGTTATTATTTAAAGTTCCTTGATTCGATATTAAATTTAAAGTTATTAAAAAAATTTATTCAAAAAGATCTCTAAATTCTCTAAAGACCAGTGGCGTATCTACGAGAAGTATCACCTCATATAAAAAATACAAATTTCTACTAAATATCTCAATTAGCAATTAATTTATTAAACTTTGTTTGGGTTTTTTATTTGCTCTGTAATTTCTAAAACAAAAAAAAGTCTGCTATTCTTTTTTTTTTCTTAATAATTAATGCGTCCTAGCTACCTCAACTAGTTCAAAAAAAATAACTCTAAAAATTATAATAATTATTACTAGTACTCCTGCTAATAATAATCCTTCAATTCGTCATCATCCTCAATTGTCATATCAAAACATTTTTCAAAATTTGTTCGATTAAAGTTAACTAAATTCGAGCAATCAATAATAAACAATAATTCTCAATTAGTCTTTAAATTTTTTTTTTTTTATAACTTAAGTTGTGAATCTTAAAGTACCAAGTTGGTATAAATCGATTAGCGTTTAATAATTAGAATATTTAAATATATGCTCGCTTTGCTCGCATACCAAAAGTGCCAGTGCTCGCTCAGCTTTGCTTCACTCGCATTTAAAATTTGACTAGTGCTCGCTCGGCTGAGGCCTCACTCGCCTTCCCCTTTTCTAAATAATTATCACCATAACAAAAAAATTGTTTTTTAATTACAAGTTTATTAAAATAACATAACAATAAAGTCTAAAAAAAAATGTTTTTTTTTTTTAAATTAATCTCTAATAGCCTCCATGTCTTCGTCTTCTTCTTCAATGCCACGTATGTAAAGAACATTATTGCATCGGATTAAAGCCTCGCCTAAATTACCAGTCAAAGCACCATCAATATACTCTTCAGTATTGGCCAATTGTAAATTCATATAACCATCGACCGATACCAAAATACCTTTGTACTCCATGCCCCATTTGAGCTTTATTTGCACAGGTTTACCTGTTAAATTATTCAAAAATGGCTTTGGATTCAATGGAACAGTAGCTATTGACATTTTTTTTTAAAATTTTTTTTTGCTAATTTAAAAAAATTTCTTTTTGTTAAAAAAAAAAAATGAATTTTTATAAAACATGTGAATTTAAAAAAAAAATGATGAAATTCAAAAAAAAAAAAATTTTTTTTTTTATTTCAAAAATAAATTTACAAAAAATTTTAAATAAAATCCGAGTCTGAAAATTGTCTACTACTCGTACTTTTCGATAGTTTATTAAAAATAGGCCTTGGATTTGTATATTGAATTATTTTACCATCTGGTGTCATGACCATATCCTGAACATAAATTTGATTAGTCATTCTAGAACTCTCCAAATCAGTCAATGCTTTACTATCCATAAAACTACAACATGTATCGTATAAATAAGCCCAATTGAAACACGATTGTAAAATGAAACAATAACAACACAAATTGAAAAAATTAAAACAAGGTAGACAATAGGAAATACAAAGTATTAGACTAATCAAACCCAAGGAGATAATAATTAAACCGATAATTAAACCTATTGAATCTGAGCTTAGATTTTCACTATTGGAAACATTGTTATTTATATTGGTATATTTTTCAATAGTCTCTATTAGACGACTTTTAATATTTATAATCATAGTTATGAATATTTTGTTATTAGATTTTTAAATTGGAAAAAAAAAAATTTTTAATTTTATTTTCTCTTATTTTTTCTTGGCCATAGTCACTGGACCAATTCAAATTTTAATTGACCGAGAAAATAGAAAAAAAATTTTTTTTTCTTTTCGAAAATCATTCGTTTTCAAATATAATTTAAAATTCAAGAGACAAAGAGAGATGTTTATATTTGAGATATTTTTTTAGCAGAGACAACAAAAATGCAAACTTTTCGACCATAAAATTCAAGAAAAAATGCAGAATCTATTAATTACCGTAAACCTTTGCCTACTACTCTTAGAAATAAGTTTCAATTTTTGGTTAACTCTATATGGCAAGTTTTTTTTTTAATTAGATTTTTTTTATTTACAAATTTATTCAAAAAAGGCCGAAGAATGAAACTTTTGTTCCCAATAAAGTTTGCTGAAAATGAAACCTGAACTAGTCCTTTACTTAAATTCGGAGTTAAAAGCTGTTTATTTCTTTTTATTTTAACTAAATTTTTGACTTGAATCAACGAATCATTTGGTTTTGAAAATTGAAATTTTTCTTTTTTTTCTAATTTAGAAGACAAAAGGCTAACATTGCTGAATCATGTGTGTTTACATGATTTATACTTGTCTTCTAAATTAGTAAAAAAAAAACAAAATTCGATTTTTTTCAAACCATAAGTAAAATGAAAATATGCCTAAATTAAGGTGGCATAAAAAAAGATAAACAGCTTTTAACTCGGAATTTAAGTAAAGGACTAGTTTAGGCTTTATTTGCAGCAAAATTTATTGGGAACATCAGTTCTATTCTTTGGCCTTTTTTGAATAAAATTGTACATAAAAAAAATCTAATTAAAAAAAAAACTTGCCATATGGAAAACTTCCCATCGATACCATGTTAAAACAATTTTTTTAATTTTTCTAGTAGATATGTCAATTTGAACCTTTTTTCCAATAGTAAAGTCCAACATTGGACTTTTTTCTAAAACTAAATTAAGTTTTATTCCAATTTATTTTAAAAAAATTGTAGAGTTAATTTTAAAATATTTGATATTAATTTTAAGCTTTTTTCTAATTTGCTAATTTAATATTTTTGTCTGACAATTTTCCCATTTTCATCACGAGGAAGTCTCTTGCGCCCCCTTTTTCTCTTATTTGCCTCTACATGCTCATTATTTTCTACTTGAATATCTTGTCCAAAAGATGGTCCTGTTTTCTGGTATTATTAGAAGGCGGTATTGATTGTCTTATGGGGTAGTAGTTCAAAATAAAAACAATTAAAATAGCAACAATTAAAAAAGCAAAATTAAAAATTAAATGAAGAAACTTATTTATAAGATTATTTAATTGATTAATTAATTTAAATTTAATTTTCAAGAAGCAATCAAAGCTTTTCAAAGAATGGTATGGTCTTCCATCAAAAAATTTTTAATTAGATATTTATTATTATTATTATTTATTGATTATCCTCCAATCTAGGAGCAATGAAAATTAAGTATAAAAGAGTATATAAAAAAGAATAAAAAAAAAATCAAATAGTATTTAAATTATCTAAAAAAGAAGATTAGTAAAAGAGAAAGGTGTTTTTCATTATTTACAAAATTTTTGTCATTATGTTGACCATGTGAGTAGTTTTAGTAATTGATGAGATACAGAATTGGTTATTGAATTAATACAGTTGTTAATACTGTCTTCTAGGCCTCCATTAATATTAAGTTCATTCTTCAAATTGTTAATGTAGGTTTTGATGTTTGTAAATATTGAGTTAAAGTCAGTGTTAGAGTATTTTTCGCAGAGTACGAAATCTTTAACTATTGATTTTGTATTTTTTGGTCGACAGTATATATCTTTTTGGAGGAGATCCATTATTTTGCTACACGTAATTTATATGAGTAAATTAATTTCAGTATTGAAGATTGTTCTGTTTTTAAACGGTACAGGGCCTTTAATCTTCTGACTTTGAGATAAAAGATTATATAAATATATAAATTGATTAGAATTATAAATAGAGTAGAACACATACATTTTAAAATTTTTAATTAGAAAAACAAAGAGGGGAATCCCCTCCTTACCTCCCCTTATTCAAAATTCTCTTCTTTCAAGTTTTTAGGTATATATTTTGTAACAAACTAAAATCTTTTTTAAAATTTGATGGTAAATAATCATCAGATTTTTTACTAAACTTAAATCACAAAAAAGATATTAAAAAAATAAAGAAATCTATATTACTAAACAAATATCGATTTCTTTATTTAATATTAGAAAACGTTATATTGAGAATATGCCCGTAATCTCTTTCACATTTAGCATTAGTGGTCTATAAACTCTTTTACCGATTATTTAGCAAATTCCACTTTTTTAATATAACCGTAACCGTAAATATGGTTAAACTTTTATATTGAAAATGAGATTATGTAATTATTTCAGCAAAAAAATTTGCCAAATAAAAAAAATAAATAATTTTCTGAATTTTTTGTTGTGTTTTCATAAAATATTTTTCTCATTTAGCTTTAATTTCTTATCTAAGTTTAAAATGTTGGCACGGTTGTTTACTGTATGCTGGTACGCTACGTCATAAAATTGATAGAAATGCAGTTAGTTTACGTCGACGCTTACGGTTACTGTGAGGGTTACGGTGATCATTACGGTGACGATGACGGTTACGGTTATGGTTACACTAAGGTTACGGTTGACGTTACACTTTTATTAGAACCACAATTGATTACCGAGCCTAAAAAGCCCGAAGTTCTAAAATATACTAAAGAAAAGATGGTTTTTCAGAAAACGATCCCTCTTTGTTATGTTCTAATTTAACTCCTAATTTTGGGTTACCCTTTGCACTTCATTTTGTTTAAAAAAACCCAGACAATTATTTATTCTCGGTTCAAACTTAATTTTAATACTTTATCAGTATTCCTTTTAAACAATTAAAATTGTGCCTTCGATCCGATAAAGTACCGTCCCGATTGTGATCGTACCGAACCATAATCCTAACGAATTCTAACTGTAAGTTGAAAATATTTTAGAAAATTTTTTTAGGTCAAGTTTAGAAATTCTCAGACTTTTTTCCTTTTATTTATTTTGTCGAGTATTTATATAGATTCAGAAGGTTCTTTATAGGCTATATAAACAATAGAGAGGACTAAAAATTAAAGACCATTAATTTTTTTTCTCAATAAACTCCTTACGAATATGGTAAAATTTTTAAATGATGAAAAATAAGTTTAAATCGAATCGTTCTGAAGTTTTTACATTGGTTCTAATGTAACGCAAACCGTCAGATTTAAAAAACGAAAAATTCAAGTCTCCTTATTGGTTTACTGTTATAAATAATATTTAATTTTTCAAATTCACTTAATGTATTTTAAACTAAACTTAGTGGATTTTTCTAGAAAGAGATATTCCTCAGTTGTCTTTTTGTTAGAGAATTATCTCTTTAATTGTTTCTCATGTTAAATAATATTTTTACTTATAATTATGGCCTGTTTTTAAAAGCGACACATATATGAGGGAAAGTTAGAATATATTTTGAAAAGACTAAAAAGACCATTTAATTTTTTTTTACTAAAAATATACTTTTTACCTTTCTATGTCCTTTTTTTTACTTAATTTTTGCATATATTTGCTCACCGTATTTCAGGTTCTAGATTTCTCATATTTTGGCGGACCATAGTTTATATATTTTAGATTGAAAATTATTAAAAAATTAACATGGGTCAGGATTATCGTCAAAAGTTGAGTTCGTTATAAATTTATATTAGAATTCCTCACAATTATTTTTTTCTAAATGAAGACACTTTGACAAAATAACTAATAAATTTTAACCTCAAACTTAAAAACCTTTACTAATCGAAACCACCATTTTTTTTCTAAGCAAATTTTTCTTTTTTTTAACTAAAAACGCGATTTTTATAAAAAATTTTAATCAAACATGACATTTACAACCAATTTCTACTAAAAAAAATGCGGTTCATTAAAATTCAACTAAAAAATTCTCAGAAAGACAAATTTGAAGTTTTGTTCCTTAAATTGATTAATTTTATTCAGAGATAAAGTGATCGACCTCGTGTACAAATCTTTTAACATGGCGAAGATTTTTTCCAGTCGTCCCATGTTATAAAAAAAAAAAGAAATTTTATATATTTGTTAATTAATAAGATTTAAAAAAAAGAAAAGCAGTATGTTTAATAAATTTAGAATAAACCCTGTTTTTTTATTGTAATTGTCTTATTTTTAAATTCATTTCTGATGTTCATTTTTCAAAGAAGAAATCAAATTGTTACAGATTTCTTTCGATCTCTGTCTCATCGAAAAATCTCTTTAAGATTTCATTAATGCCATTGTTGTAGTCCTCATCTATGACTTCAACTACTCTTCATAAATACATTTAATTTAGCTGTGTTTATATTTTTTAGCTAAATAGTCTATAACTGTTTAGATTTAAAGTATATAATCACAGTGTTTATTTCATAAAAATGAATTATTACTTTATTATTGTTATTATTATTTTGTTTTTCATTTATTATATTTTTTTGTTATATTGTTTGTGGCTAGAAGCGGCCAAGTTTATTAAATAAAGTAAAGTGAAGGAACCTTATTGTTTATTATTTATTATTTATCGATTTAAAGACAAGTAAATAGCCGTAAAAACTTAGTACTTTAAAAGTGGCGTCCCTAGGTATTTTCTAAAATAAGAAACACTAACACGTGACTAGAATTTCAACTCAAATAGTTTAATTTCACAGTGAAAATTCCTGTTGTAACCTATTTAATCGAGTTGTATGCTTTTTCAAATTTGACAAAAATCAAATAAAATGATTCTCGGACAGTTTAACCGATTGATCATGATTTTTTTCGTCATTTCAAATATATTTTGTAGCGCTTATGGTTTATTTTTTGGTCAGAAAAAGCCAACTCCAACCGAGCGTATTATTAATGGAATTGTTAGTTCAACAATGAGTACAATTGAATATGGTCGTTTTATTGTGACAAACGCGCCTATGGAAATGTTAATTGCTTTATGTTTTATCATTGAAATTTAAAACCAATAGATTCATGCGATTTTTTTCATAATTTTCAACCAAACGTTTTTACGAGTCGTCTTTTGATTTGTCTCTTACTTTGTTCGGACAAAATCTCACCTTTTAATAATTGAATAAGATCTAGATCTTATTCTATCTATATAAAAAGTAATATGCTTCCATATTACTTTTTTCTAATAACTCGACGGCCTTTTAAATAGTTCTTGCGTCCGGTTTTATACGCGAGTGCTAAGATTCGACGTTATTATTGGTTCTTAGCAAATTAAACCTAATTTTTTAGCTAATGATGTAAAAATTGTAAAGAATCTTGTATCATTAGCTAAAATACAATCAATAATTACAATTTTATAATAATTACAATTAATTAAGCAAAAAAAAATTGACATATAATTATTCGAGATTTTTACCTTTCCAGATTTTCACCTTTCGAGATTTTAATTTTTCGATTGTATCCACTCCCTCTCGTTTCTTTTGTTGCTTAAAATAAAATTCATAAAAAAACTGGATTTTCTCTAATTTTTTTAAAATGCTGTAATTCAGGCATTTGAAATGTAGAACACTCCAGATAATTAATGCGGTCAAGTTGCTCAGGAATTTGTCAAAGTACCATGGTGCATGATCTAAAAAATGATATTTGAATTTAAGCAAGGCATTAAAAATTGAATTTTTAAGTCTAAACACAGCTTCAATTGTTAAAATTTGTAAGAAAAAGGCTCAGTATACTTCAAAAATTTTTTACTTAAGTGTGGTTACTAGATTAAAAAAGAACCTTCTGAAGTAAGACTGATGATACTAGATATTTTTGATAAAACTAGAATTTTGAATTTAAATAATTTAAATTTAATAATTTAAATAAGTGCAAGTATCGTTTTCTGACTTTATTTTCTTTTTTGAAAAGTTTTTCAATTTTAAAATGGAAACTGGTTTATAAATTAAAATTAAAATCACTTTTTCCGATTAAGTAACGTTTTGGTACTCTTCAATTTAAAATAAAAGAATTAAGGTTATGGAAATATGATGTATAAATCAACCTTAAACGCAGCTCAAGGATAAGTTGCGCTTTAATAATCTTTTTAATCTGAATTAAAGAATAAGGAAATTTTTGCAAATTTCGGAAACTTTTTTGCAATTTTTAGGCTGTAAAAAACGAATTTTTTGAAAATATCTCTACGTTAAAAAGTATTTCCATCTTATTAAAAAAATTAAAAAACAAATAATTTCATTGTTAATGCGATTTTTTTTAATAATAATACTAATTTGTTTTCTTATGTTGTGAATCATTAGGCATTGTGAATTTTTTTACAATTTACAATTACAAAATATTCTAACTCTAATAAAAGGTAGAAAAATGATGTGTGCAAAGAAAAAATTATGCAACTTTGTGAAACTTCGGAAGTTACACCTTATAGATTAGTCTGCAATATTCCTGCAATTTGTGCAAAATTCGAAAATTCGATTTTAGTTAATTTAATTTTCTTTAAAAATAAATTTTGGATAATTGAATTTGTCTGATTTTTTGATATTGAATTTGAATAAATAAATTTTCATCTTGATGGCTTATGTACTTAAATCTAAATAATCGTAGAGCAAAAATAATTAAAAAATTTTACTTCATTTAAGAATAATTTATAAAAGAAAATTATTTAAAATCGAATTTTGGAAAAACGAATTATATTAAATCGAATTTTCGAATTTTGCACAAATTGCAGAAATATTGCAGACTAATCTATAAGGTGTAACTTCCGAAGTTTCACAAAGTTGCATAATTTTTTCTTTGCACACATCATTTTTCTACCTTTTATTAGAGTTAGAATATTTTGTAATTGTAAATTGTAAAAAAATTCACAATGCCAATCATTATACTTAAATTCAAAGTAAAACTAAATTAAAAATAGTAAGCATTTTGACGGTCACGAGGTAAGTTAAGTTACTCATTTGAATTATTCTTTACTCGCACGGGATTTAAGACTTCGAACTATGGCATATATGGTCGAAGGGAACTTTTCCCCAATCCTCAAAAAGAGAGTCGAGTTGATTTGGCCTGTTCTTTATAAAATTGATTAATTAATATCCTAGTTTATTCGAGACTCAAGTTTATTTTTTAAGGTTGGTTTTATTTTAGTTTGGATAAGTAAAGAAAAATAAAAACAACAACAAAAAGAATAAATTTAGTTTGTCCTTAACCTTAACACGCATTATTATAAAATAAGAATGGTTACGGACTATTGAAAATGTTTGTGGAGACTAATGTTGTGACTTAGGACCACAAAATCCCTCCCCCCTAACAAAAAAATTCGAAAGTTTGACAATTTTAAAAAATGGTTTTAGTTTATATTTTTAAAAAAATTTGACAACATGTTAACAGTTTGATTAAATTTAAGCCTTTTAAGAGGTTTATAGTTCCCTCCATTTCTTTTAAGATGTCTTCATTCCTCTGTTTAATAAGAGCTAATTCAACGGCTAAATCGAATTCTCTGGATTTGTTCTGGTTGTTTATTTTAGTAAATCTGAATGTGTGGTCTCTCTGTTCATCAATGGTTTGTTTCTGTTCCCATATTGATTTTTTTTTAACTCTTCGAATTTAGCGATTGGTGCCAGATTTTGTTTTTCAATACTGACTTTGTTTGTATCTTTAAAATTTTCCATTTGATCGCATTTCATTTATAAAAGAGTCTTTTTAGTCCTCGTTTTTGGTTTTTGTCAAAAAAATTTGGTCGGGGCATGTTTTTTCGGGGGACTCCTCAGGTTTGCGTTTGTTTGTTTGTAAGGAGTGTTTTGCAGCTTCGTTTTTTTATAGATTTCTTCTAGATTTTTTTTGGTTTATTTGTTTAATATCGTTGTTTATTTTAACATATATTTTTTGCGCATCAAAATGAAAATTTGATAAATTTTCCTTTAGTTCAAAATGTTTCGATGTATCTTCAAGTGAAAGGAATATGAAGGGAAAGGATATTTACATTTTATTGCGGTCTATACTTTAACTACAGTAGTTTCCGGTTATAATAACTTCAATTTTACATGAGATTTTATTTATTATAGAATCGAATTTATTATAGACAAAAAACGAAAAAAAAAATCTTATATTTTGTCAATAAAAGAATTTAACGCGATGATTAAGGGTTTTTAAATTCAATAAAATTGTAAATTAATATATTAAAATCAAATTTAAGTAAATAAAAGACGAAATTTTTATCTCATCCATTTTTTTGAATAATTTTTTTGTTCTTTACTCCGCCTTTATTTATGTTTTACTTTTGGTTATGTATTTGATTAGCTCTAATTTATAATAAACGTGTAAATTTACATATAAAATATTCAAAATGTCTTCTCAATTAAGTTTATAACAAGCGATTTTTTATTATAAGTAGTTTTTTAATAGCCATATAAATTTACATAATAAACATATCAAATGTTTTTGTTTTTTTAAAAAAATTTACTATAACTGGAAATTTTTTATAACCGGATTTATTATAGTCCGAAACTACTGTATGATGTATGCGATTTTTCCATAACGTTTTTTTAAACTTAGAGTTGTTAAGAATTCCTTTAAACTTTTGAATAGAAAAAAAGATGTTTCAACCGGGTGGCCTAGACGATGGCTGACATTTGTTAGGTATAAATCCCCTTATAATTTGACTGACATTTTGTATAAATTATCTAAATTTGCATTAAATTTTCTCAAGTTCCAGAATTTAGAAACGATTTAAAAAAAAATTTTAAATTTGTTTTGAATTTTCGCTTGATCATTTAAAAAATTAAAATTTTAAAAATATTTATTTTGAAAATTTTTTATCTTTTAATTTTTTTAGGTTATTATCGATTTTCGTAGTTCGTAGTCAGGATCATTTGATTGTTCAACCGAAAAATTTGAAGATTAAGATGAATAAATTTCTTTGATTTCGCTTTTTCAGATCATTTTAAGTGGCTTGTTTTTATCTTTTTCGGTTCTTAATTAACTTTTTTACTTTAAACTTTTTGTTAATAATTTATTCCCTTTGTTTTATATTTTATAGTTTTAAAATTATTTAAATTTCGAATTAAAAAAAACATTTACCGTATTCCCTTGTTACGAGATGCATGCATTAAAACCAGAATTAACAATTATGATGCATGTACCGGCTTCAAAAGGTCCCATGTTAAATTAATACTAACATTAGGAGCATGGTTATAAAAAATGATACTTGGATTTAAGCAAGGCATTAAAAAGGTTAACTGTAGTTTTTGATCAATTCGCTCGATTCAAAAAATGAAGACAAAAATTTTTCAAAATAAAACTATAGAGTACATGAATTTAAAAAAAAAATTTTTTTCAACTGCATGGAATTTTGAAATTTTTGAATTGAGCGTATCAAGCGAATTGATCAAAATCTTCCATTCACCCATTAAAAATTGAATTTTTAAGTCTCAATTGTTAAAATTTATATTTAAGCTCAGCTAATAAATTTTAAATAATTGGAAATTTGAAAAAAAAATCTTAAATTCAAAATTTGGCTTTTGCTGTAAAATTAAAATTTAAAAAAAATTTATAAATAAAAAAAAATAATTTTTATTTATAAAATTTAAGTTTTGGTCTTAAGTGCTTGATAAAATATAGAAATAAATGATTTTAATTTTATTTTTTGATTTTAATTAAAAACACTTTCTGAACGAGTTTGAAGCGTCGTCTTTTTTTAAATCATAATCTAAAAAGTCCTACGATCTATCTCACTTCTCTTTCAACTTTAAAATAAAAAGCATAATGAGTTTAAGAATCACCATTATTTAAGAACAGTTTGAAATACAGCACTTTTGAAATTTTTTAAAATATAAAACATTGAAATGAATAGCTTAGAAGCCGCTGTATTTAATGTTTAGCCAAAGTCAGTTCTTTCCGAAATTGATCCTAATAAGCCAGTACACTTTCGTTAGACATACTCTCTGCTTTAAAGGAAAAGTTATCATTTTTTATAGAAAAGGAAACAGCATTGACAAATGTGGTCTTGAAATTCAAATAGATAGACCCATCATTAGTTGATGAATCAAGAAAGAAAGCAGGATTATAAATGCTAAATTGAATCGCCCAAGATTTGAAAGAAACATAGCAATGTATCCAGCTATGGAAAATTAACTTTCAAATTGGATTTATGAGAAAAGAAACCAAGGATGCTTTATTACTGCTTACTCAATTAGATCAAAAGCTATAAAGCTTTATATAACCTACAAAAAACACTGACGAAGTTGTAACTGATTTTTTATGCTCCTTTGGTTGGTTATTTAAATTTTTTAAATCGATTTGATTTTCCAACGAATACTACGCATGACTGTAAAGGAGCTAAAAGAGTTAAGAGAGAAATCTGCTTCATCAGCAGGAGAAAAGCTTCCTATATTTATATTGGTTCCTCGTAAAACTGATCTACTAATTATACGCCCGGATAAAACAAGAAAAGCGCAAGGAAAACATTTTAATAAAATACAGTTTGCTCGTATGAAAGAAAATTATTGAAGAATTTGGCAGATTTGTTTAGTAATAGATTCAGCAGGCAATCACCTCACATTAAAGTAAACCAAGTATAGTTGACTTAGGAATAGAGTTTTTTTTGTTCCTCCAAGAAATTTTTTGTCGCTAAAGCTTTTTATAAAACTTAAATTTCAATTAAAATTATAATAAAAAAAAAAAAAAAGTTTTAGCGACGTCTTTGTCCCATTAAAAAATTTCAAAACAAAAAGGCACGGAATCAACTAGGGGACCGTTTATTAATGATTTTATGAACATATTAAAATTTCATGTGAGTTGTAAAGTACAAAGACCCAAAAACACCCGGGTTTTTAACTTTTAAAAAAGTTTTTATTAAGGTTGTTAATGAAAAAGAAAACCGTAATTTTAACATTCACAAAAAAATTTCAAATTTTTTTTTTGCATATAAAATTATCTCAAAAATTAAGTTTCATTTTTTTTTATTTCAAAATTTAATACATTGAACAAAAAATTATAAACTTTTTTCATTTAATTTCAAACAGAAAGAAAAATTTTCTTTTTTTTTTAAAAAAAATAATTTTGATAATGATCTCAAAAAATTCTATACCCTTAAATATTGATCCTAATAACGCAGAGGCCTCTAAAAAACGTAAATCATTTGAACCTCGTTCATGGGCGAAGCTTAAATATTTCACCTAGCGAGTTGAAAACCTTTTTATTTGTTCAAAATGTTTTAAAGAAATCAAAACTTATAAAAACATTAATTGACCATTTAAAAGATGATCATAATATCACTAAAGATTCAATACCAGACGAAACAAACGCAAATGTCAAAAAAAGAAGACTTGATTTTTGACATGGATGTAAGTTATGAAGAAATAAATGATGCTTTAGTTGATGAAACAAATAATGAAAATACTAAAATTGCTAATATTAATTCAGTTCCAGTACAAACTTCAGAGAAAATTTCTTCAAAACAAATAGAATCAATTAATAAAAAGTTACTCAATTTTATTCTAGGAAACAACTTGTCTTTTAAAATTGTTGAAAGCAACGAATTTCAAGAGTTATTTGATTCAGTTCGTTCTGGTTCTTATAAACTTCCATGTCCCCAAACCGTAAGAAATTCATTATTGCCAAAAATTGTATGTTTAATATTTATTTAATTTTTGAAAATGCCAATTTAATTTAAGTAATTTAAACTTAAAGGAAGAAACTGTAAGAATTTCGCTTTCAAATGAAATAGCAGATGTGTCTACAACAACTTATTGTTGGACCTCTAATTCAAATAACTTTATATGGTTGTTACTTTTCACTATGTAAACAAAAATATGGAATTAATGAGTCGAGTTTTATGCCTAAAGTATTTTAATGAAGATTATGATTCTTTTTATTTAAAATCATGCTTAACAAGCGTTATGCTTGAATGGAATACTTTTAATAAATTAAACTAATTTTGATAACAATTGATTAAACTTATGTTTTTTAAAAATTATTTTCAGACATATGCAATTATTAGTGATACTGGTCCAAACATCAAAGCCGCTGTTGGTCTGTTAAATGAAAACATATTAAAACTGCCATGTGCTTCTCATAAGTTAAATTTATGTGTAGGTGTTTTAAGCAAACAAAAGAAAAAAAAAGGAAAAGTAGATTCGAATAACAACGAATCTTTTTTTATTAGAGAATATGATTCGAATGGAAAAAAGAAGGATAAAAAAATAACAAAAGCAGAATCTGAAGAAATAGAATCAATAAACCGAATTAGGAAAGATGTTTTGAACAAAGTAATTAGCAAAAGCAAAAAAAACTAGTCGGTTCAATTCGCCGTTCAGAAGCATTGACTCAAACAAAACAAGAAAGCTGTAATTTAAAATATTCGGTTAAGCTCTTAAAAGATGTTTTAACCAGATGGAACAAAACTTTTGATATGCTAGATTAAATTCTCGTTAAAAAAGATGCTGTTAAGCAAAATATACCCACAGAAATTCAATTTGTTTTTTTGGGGAAATTTATACTTTACTTAAGCCACTTTTGGATTTAACCGAATATTTAAGCGTTTTTAAATTCGTCACTTGCTCAATTATCCATCCGGCTATTTATAATTTAATAATTGTATTACCGAAAATGGTTTTAACTAGGGATGGGTAACGGAAAAATATTTTAGCTTCGTAAGAAAAACCAAAACTTATATCAAATCGTTACGAAATTTTTTTTAAATTTTTGATCGAAATTTTATTTTATTTCAAAATACAAAAAATAACTTCAAAAAATTTTTTCTTATTTTGTTTATTTATTTTTGAATTCGAATTTTTTTTATTACTTCGAAATCTTAAAATTATGATGAAGAATATTTGAATTTGAAAATTTAAATCGTGAAAAAAAAATCAAAAAGCACGCATTTTTTATTAACTGACTCAACCATTTTTTATTTTTTTAAATTTAATTATCGAATCAGAATTTCTTATTGAGACGCTATTACAACAAGCTTATTTCGTTGTTGATTATAAATATTAAAGAATATTTCTCATTTTGGTTACTTTAAAAAAAAACTTAAAATGCCTGAAAATATTAAAGCCAATAAAAGACCAATAGCTAAAAGAAGTTGGACTTTTAAAAGATGATCATTTTCGACTTTTAAAATTGAAAATTTTTCCTAGAAAAATCTGAGCTTGTTTAAAATTGTGTCATATGTGGTGAAGATGTAGCTTATAATCGAACAACAAGTAGCATGATATCACATCTGAATCACGTCCACAAAATTGTAAGAAATTGGGAATTTGAAAATCTGATTACCGAAAATGGTGTTAACAGATAAAAATATGCTCGATTTGAAATCAGAAATGATTAAAATTTAAAAAAACCGTTTAATGTATGTGATTGATGATGAAAAAAATGATTTTTTTATTGTGTCTATTATCTTGATTTTAATTATAAAATATTTGCTTATCTTAATGATGATAATAAAAGCGTTTTGTAAAAAGCACGAGCAAGATTTTTTATCAGATCTTTAGCATAAACTTATTTAAAAACACATAATCAACCCAAAGAAGTAGGCAATTCAACTACAACATCTCAACCACAAACACAAGTTAGGCAACCTGATAATATACCTTTACATCAAGTTCCTCAAGTACACCAGCGAAGAACCCAAAATAACTTTATAAATTGTTTACAAGACCCAGTTGAAAGACAAGCAAATGAAGATGACCCGTTATTTGAAACCTTAGATCAAGAACTAGAAGTTAATGAAATTAAAAACTTTATAAATATCGAAAATGATAACAATTTTCAAGCCCTTCAATTTTATAATCACTCAAAAGGAATTTAATTAAAATAGTCAAGATAATTTTTTCAGTAACTGCAACATCAGTCCAATCATAAAATTTGTTTAGTAATGCTGGCCAAATACAAAATGATTTAAGGAACCGTTTGCATCCATCAGCATTAAATATGATAAATTTTATAAAATCGAATTTTCTTTCATAATTTTTTTTCTAAATTTTATAAATGATAAAACTTCTTTAAGTTTAAGATCGATTGATCAAAGTCCAAAATTTTTAGTTTGAAATTTATTTTTATTAATTAAATTTTTAATTTAAAATTTCATACAGTTATATAATGAAACGAAAATTTATTAATTGAAAATATTTTAATTTTGAAATTAACTTTTTTTTTTTCTAACCGAATTTCATTAATAAATGTCCAATTTTTCATACCTCATATAAAGTTCTGCAACACTTAAAACACTTGCAACACTTATTATGTTTTACGAATAGTAACACTTAAATTATAATTATAACACTTAGTAACACTTATTTTGATTTTTTTATTCTAACAGACATAAATTATTATGATAAAATCAACAAATGAAAAAATTAATCGTTTTTATTGATCAAAAATAGATTTAATTTAAAAAGAAATAATCGTGCTGATAAAGAAAACTTTGAGTAGATAACTTTAAGATTCCAATTTATGTTTTTTTTTACAAAATTTAATTTTTTCGAATGAGAAACATCAAAATAATTTTCAAAAGTCGAATTTAAAACTCAAACTATTAGAAAAAACATTTTTTTATCATCCTGATAATAATGTAATTGTTTGAAGCGTTAATAAAAATAATGCCTTTTTAGTGTTTTAGATTAGTTTTAGAAAATAATCTCCAAGAGTTGAAATTTAAATTTTTAAAAAGTTTTTTTTAAGGTTTATTTGAATTTTTCAAATATTCTAAACTATGATAAGTTTAACAAAAAGATAAAAAATGTATTAAGATAAAACATTCTTAAGATTGTTTAAGCTTGTAATGAATTTTTTAAGATAGATCTATATTTTGATCGCCCTTTAAAATGAATTTTGAATCAGAAATAAAGTGTTAATAAGAATAAAATTATTTCCCGGTCATGCATTTCAAAAAAGTTGTCTTGAAATATATTTTTAAATGAATAAAATCAAAATAATTCGAAAATATTAAAAATAGCATGAGCTTAAGTTTAAAATCCTCTTCAAATTAAACAAAACAGAATAAAAATTTCTTATTTATTTATTTAAATCCAAAAGAATTAATTTCTATTCATTAAAAAATATAGAAGGTAAAAATGATAATTTTCAAATGATAATATGCTTTTCAGTTTGGTGCAGTAATTTTCGATTCGTCAATTGACTGTGCTGCTCCCGAATTAACGTCGTATCCGTCCCCCTACCCCATTCATATTTGCTGAAGTACGCGTACGGGTACGACGTTAATTCGGGAGCACTGCAGTATTTTATTTTTTTTTATTTAAATGGTTATTAGAAATATGAGTCATACTAGTTTTTCAATACTATCCTTTTGACGTATCCTAAAAAAGTATAAAAAATTCACCAAGTGAAAGAGTATATTTTTGTTATTAGAATCTATTGTATCAATAATTTAAGTTGTAACTTTCTATAGATTTTTTGTTTTCTTGTTAAAACATACATTTATTTAACGTTCGTCTGAATTATTCGGAAAGATTTTTATATCTAGTTTTATTTCCAACTAGGACTGCCTCATTTACTATCTTTGTTTACTTTACCAAGTAAAGAAAAAATCCACTTTTACTAAATTTTTTTAAAGTAAAGAATATATGAGTTTTATATTTTAATTTTTACTTGTACAAATAATGTATTCTTAGTGCAAATTTAAATTGCAAAAGAAAATCAATAACAAATATTCCAAAAAAATTGAACCTGTTGACCATTTACTTGTAAATTAAAGTTAATAGCTCACCCATATGCCCAGTTTTTACGTAATGATTCCCAGTAAAACAAAAGGTTTTTAGTAATTATCGAAAAATATTACAGTGTATTTCGAAAAAGGAATCTTAAAGATTTTTTAGATTACCACAAAGGTTGGCGTTATATTAATATAAGAACCACTGTTTTTAGAATTTATTCATTTAATCAATTTGATTTAAAATATGTTTAATTATTTAAAAATATCAGCATAAAATTTTTTTGAATATTTCTCTGAATTTTCGAATATTCGTAATTCACTAAAGAAGTTTTTCATATTTTAAACAAGTTATAAATCAAATGAATATGTTCTAGAAAAAAGGTCTGATTCTAATTAATTTATTTTTACCTAGGTACTTAAATTTTATTTGTAGAACGACATCACATTGCTTTAAGTCGTTAAGCTAATTGCACAGTAGGATTTGAAAGATCACACAATTATACTTTTTAAAAGAATGAAAATATTAGAAAGTTTTAGATATTATAAAATAAAAAAAAGTGCTTACTATAAAATATTTGTAAATTTAGTCGAAAAGTAAGATGGGTTCAGAATCTAAAACCTTCAAAAAAATATCAATTCAAAAAACCGTTTAAAAAAAAGAAACATGAAATATATAATTTTTAAATTAAATTTTTAAAATGAAATGTTAAAAGAAAAATTACTAAAAGAAATTCATAAAAATGGCGAAATGGTGTCTTTTTACCCCCTCCCCATGACGACCCCTAAAACGATGTAAATTTTCTGTGAAAATAAGTTCATAAATCTAACACAATTGCGGCCTTTTTATTACTTGAGTTATAATAAATTAATTAAGCTAAATTTTTTTTGACTCAATTAAATTTTTTTTCGTTGAACAAAGAAATTGTTTGTTTAGAAAAAAAGAGTTATGATATGAGATAATTAGATAATTTTCACTAAAAATTATTCACTTAAAATTTCAATAAAACATTTGAAAAAAACACAATTGGTAAATATGAAAGTTACGCTACATAGTTAAACCAAACGGCTCCACTTAATTAAGATAAAATTTAAGTTTATTTCGGATTTTTGATATATAGCGTCATTCTTAATCTAAAATAATCAAGAAAAATTATTTGTGACATAATTCGACTTGTGTTGGGGCTAAAAAAAAAGAATAATTAAATAAATGTAAGGTCTATTTTCCACAAGAACTCATGACCAGCGGTGCTTTAATGAGACATTTGACCATGTGAATTTTCGATCAATGTTTGTTTAAGAAAAAATCACTTTTTTATTTATTTATAAATTGAAAGAGAAAATAACTTTATATTAAATTTACAGATCAATTAACGTTAGGGTTAGGGTTAAAATCGTGCGACTCCCCCATTTTTTTTCATGCATGCATTCATTTTTCCTGGCATTGAGTCAACGAGATTCTCGATTACCTTTTTTTTGATTCATTCCGGGATTTCTGGTACAATTTCTTTCAATTCGCCCAGAGATCGTGGCCCTCCTTTTACAAG
>NTPY01000710.1:10291-33059 GCA_002922825.1 Brachionus calyciflorus | reverse complement strand
ATAACTCATTCAACACAATATCCCTATCTGACCACTTCCTCTCCTTGTACGCTGAATGATACAATCTTGATTTGATTTCCCTGCAGTGTTCCTACGAATTCAAATTCAATTTTTCTCTTCAATGTTCATCTCATCACTGAAAAGAATTTGTCTAGACTTCAATGGTCAACTTCAATGTTCATCTCATCACTGAAAAGAATTTGTCTCTACTAAGACAGTGGCTATGATTTTACCTTATAAAAAAACGCTTTCCTTTGCTTTGACATGATTTGCCAAAAGCTCAGGTTTCTTGACAGGAACTTTCCAATTGATTTTATTTGCCAATTCCCTTCTCCTGACTTATAATGTAGATGCAGTCTAACTATTAGACAATTTCAATTGATTTTTTATCGCATGGAATGATTTTTTCACCTAATTGATCAGATTTTTATTATCCTTTTGGGGAAATATTCGGTGTCTACCTTATATTTGACGAATTTGATATGATTTTGATTAATTGTACCGATAAATTATTATTTTAATTCACAATAAAGATCTGTTCAACTCCTTTTTAGATATTTACCAACGTTTTTCTTGTTGTATCATCTTTACAGCTTTGTTTCTGTCCTCAAGGGTAACTGGTGGGTGACTTTTGAATTCTTAAGGCCTTTTCTTACTTAAAATTTTTTTCAAACCGACTGATTTTTTTTGGAGGTAGCTTAATATTGTGTTAGCTTATTTCCGAAAATTCATAAAGATTCGTTGAGAATTTAGGAAATAGGAGAGTAAAGTTAAGGTTTTTCTCTAAGTTTTTCACAAAAATTTATTTAAAAAAAAAGAGCAGTTTTTTTTATCTCATGTTACGGTTTATTTTGATGAATTAATTAGGGAGTGTTGGCTAATTGAAAATCGGATAAGTAAAGTTTAAAAAAAAAAAAATTCCGAAAACATGATCCTTTCGAAAACTTTTTAAATTGAAAATTAAGAAAAATTTAATTTTTTTCTCTAACTTTTTCACAATGCTGTACATTTATTACGTTTTTAAAGTGATAAAAATACTTTTAACAAAAATAAAAAATTTTAAATAACGGCTCGTTACCTCGCATATTAAAAGCTCTGACTCTATCTTATTTTCATAATAAAGAAGTGGCGGACAAAGGAGAGTGGCGAGGTATTGCATCGCCATACTGATCAAAATATAAGTATGGCGTCGCCATACCTTTTAAAAAAATCAAATTATTTCCCCTTTTTATTTTTCCCTTCGTAAATTTTTCACTCTTAAATTTTTACCCTTAAAAAGGCAAAAATTAAATAAGCCAATTAAAAAAGTTCTTTGCAATTTTTTTGGGCATTAATACTATCATATACCTATCATTAATACTATCGCATCGAATAACCACAGTGCTTTACCACATCTATTGGTTGGTTTACTGGATCTGTATTTGTCACAAGTGTTGTTTCCGAGAGTTTTAAGACTATATTTCTAATTTATTTAACTTAAACTAAGGTAAACTAATTTAATTTCAATTTAAATTTAATTTTATTTCAACAAATGAAAATAACAAAATAATAATAACTAAATAAAGTGGCCGGTTCTCGTTGTGGGTAAATTACAAATAATAATAGAAATAAAGGAACATAACTTAGTTAAATAATTATTGTGGCTTCACTATAAATTATATAAAAAAAAAGAAAGAAGTAAAAACGTAAGTGAACAAAAAAAGTGCTTATTTTTATGTTTTTCCCTTTCTTAAATATGAAATTGGCTGAGTTATTTTATAAACTTGAACTCGTGATATGTTGCATTTTCAAACCAAACAGTTAAATGTAAACACTGTTTTGCGAATGCAACACAAGTGAAGCGATTTGGTCAATATCAATTATTATTAAATCTATACATATAATTCAGAGAGGTGTTAGCAAAAAACGCTTTTTTGTCATTTTATGCTAAAAAAACGCTTTTTCGTCCTTTGATTTTAGAAAAACGCTTTTTGATTTTGATCTTTTTTATAAAAATATCTAACACCTACGCTTGATTGATTGTTTTCTGTTTTTAAATTAATTAAAATAAAGAGAAAAAAAAAGAAAAGAAAAAGATAAAAAATAAAGATTCTATATCAATTGTTCCCGAATTAATATGATTCCTGAATATTTGAAACCTTAATAAAAAAAAAAGTAAAATGTCCCTGTTTCTGCTATACCCGAAAATTAAAAAAATTGAAAATAAATATTCAATCAAAAAATAATCTTGAAAAAAATTAATGACCAATTAAATAATAAATCACTTGATTAAAATTTTCACTTAATAAAGTTTAAATCATTTAGCAACTAATTTAATAAATATTTAGATTGATCTCTTGATAAAACCTTTATCATAATACTCTACCCTTATTATTAACCAATTAACCTAACTTTTTATACTTCACCCAACTCTCAAATGTAACCTTAAAAAAACCAAGAATATTGCTTAAATAAAAATCTTAAAATGTCAAACGACCAAATCCTTTTTATTAAAAACAATTTACCGGTTCGTGGATCTGTAAAAGCACACGACATTTTAGTGTTAAAGTTATCAATATTGGTTAAAAGAGACAAATAAAAAATCAAATACAAGTCGTTACGTTTGCTGTTACAAAGTAAAAAGTAAATGCTCGGCAAGTATTACAATAAGAAACGTTGATAACTCAAGCAAAAGATTCAATTGAAATCATAGTTGTAACGCAATGATGAATGATGCAAGACTCGCCGCAAATATAGCAAAGCAAGAAATGAGAACCAATGTCCATACTAACAGAGTAAAAACTCTTAGAGAATGTTACAATGACGCCCAACGGAATTTGGTTTCTCAAAACATTCCGGAAAGAGCGATTGCGGCATATTTTCCAACATTTAATAAAATATCTCGTATAAAACTAATGTCTCTTTTGAAGTATAGTTTAAGTTTATTTAGTTCATAATCGAAAGATCTAAATAAAATACAGAAAAATCAATTGCAATAAAATAGTTAATCAAAAGCAAGTAAATATAAATACGATGATATATTATTAGATTATTTAATTAAAAAATTAAAATCATTGTTAATTGATTGATAAGAATCAGGTTGATCCAATCAAATTTTTATTCGTTTTTTTCCTTTTAACAAAAACTAAATTCCCATTTGGTCATTTTTTAAACTCGCTAAATTTTTTTGACTAAATTCGAACATGTTGATAAATTAGTTAAATTTTCGATTTTTCAATAATCCGGAAAAATTAATCCGAAATTCTAATTTAAAGGGCTATTTTTATTCTGGTTAAAGCGACTCGACTGTAATTATTTATTTTTTAAAATTTCTTTATGTATAAACACTTATAATACATTGAGTGTTAAAAAAGTAAAAGAAAATATAAGTAAAAATAAGTAAAGAGAGAATAATTCGTTTTTTCCAATCTTACATTGTAAATATTTTTAATGGTTTTTTAAATAAAAGTCACTTAAATATGGTTTTCACTAAATTTGTTTACTTTTAACTAAAATTTTAGTCTAATAATATTTAAGGAGAAAATTTTTTACTTTAAAATTTAAAAAAATATATAAAAAAGCACAAAAATTTTGAATACGAAGTATAAGTAATTTGGTAAAAAATATTTTTCAAATTTAATTTTAAATTTAAATTTTTAGCTCTTTAAAAGTCTTTTTTTTTAATTTGGGTGAAACTTTTTTGTGGCAGAATTTGGAACTGTAACCTGGACCAGGTAGAGTTGTGTTTTATAAGGAAATTTTAATTTTATAAATTACTACAATTGTGTTTTCTGTGTGCCATTGAACATTAAAAACTTGGCAAAATAATTGGTGGTACACAGAAAACATAATTGTAGTAGTTTACGAATTAAAATTTCCTAAGGAAACCCGACCCCACTAATTATTTCAAAATTCCAGTTCCCCAATCCAACGATTCGCTCAATTGGATCATCAACGGATCTCAAAAAGTAGAGATCATTGCTTAAAAGGAAAGAGAATTACTTTAAAGTGAAGACTACAATAAAGTTAAGTTACACCACTTTTAACTCGGTTTCATTGAAACCACTCTAAAGTACCAAAAAAGAAAAAACAAAAAATATTTACAGCATAACAAAACAATACCATAAAAATGTCAACAAATAAATGCTTAATTGAATTTTAATTTATTTAATCAATTAATTTGCCGTAATCACTCGATAGCCCTACCATGGTACAAAATTAGTGTTTCAGATTTTTACCTATTGATTTTATTACTCAAATGAATTCATAGACCTTTCGGCTTTAAAAAATGGGGGTGGTACAATTTTGAAAAAATTTCCATTTTATACCGGTAAATCGATTCATTACGGTATTTTTGCTAAAATTTTCATAAAAAATTTGTTTAAAATGTTACCGCGCGTTGCTGCGCGTTAGATACTAGAAAATTATAAAAGGGAATTTTTTTACAGGGGAAAAATTCTAGATGGGAAAAAATAAAATGGCAGAATTATTAGAGGGAAATTTTAAAGAGGGAAAAAACATATATAATCTAAATTATAATATAAAACAAGGAAGGGAGGAGATCCTCCCCTCCTTACCTCCCCTCCCTATTTAAATATTTATTATCTAAGTAACTAAAATTCTCAATTTGATACCATCATTAAAAACCGGCTCATAAAAATAAATCTATTGTAAAAACCCACCTTTTTCTGAAAAAAACTGTAAAGCTAATTCGGTTTCAATGTTTGAAACCTATTTTTTTAAAACTGGTTCTTGACCATTATTTGATTTTCTATTAAAATCCAGCGCCCTTCTTTTTAAATTTTTGAGTCATTTTTGACCCAAAAAAACAAATAGATTATTTTTATTAAGGAGCTTGCATTATTTATTTCAAAAATTTAATAGTCAAATGATTCAAAATAATTAAATTGACCTTTTAATGTTTTTGGAATGTGAAGTTGGATTGTGAACATTTCGCAATTTTACAAATTTATTTCTAAACCATTTGTTTTAATTCGCAATTTTGAAAGTTTTTCGATTCAGAAATTCTAATTAACGTTTAGAGAGGAATTGCACTCTAAAAGCTTGTAAGTGATAGGAGGCAAATAGATTATATTGTTTAATAATATATTCTAAAATTTAGATAATCAATATTTTTTGTAAAGCTGTACGATAAATTGAGGTTTTAGGATGTTTCTGTTTCTTTGATTTAATCTTCTTTAGGACTATACAAACGCAACCAAAATTATGCTTTCGAGATATTTTTTTTATTCTTTTGAAATATTCCTTATAGCCTTAAACCTTTTAAGGATCTTTTTTTTATCAGAGAAAATTTATTTAAATTAGAAAAGTGAACCCAAAGGCTTTCGAATAGAATGATATAACCGGGGTACGACTGTATTTAAGTCCTAAAATGATACTAATTCGAAGAAATTATCTTGATCTATATTTTCTTTATTCAAATTCTGAACTGATGTTTTGACATGTTCGAATTGAATCTTAACCTTAAATCGTTAAAATTTTTCAGAATTTAAAAAAAGTTTTAAACGCATAACTAACGTAAAGAATACTTGGTATTTACGAAGCTTTTTTTTCAGAAAACATCTATTTTAGCTAATCTATTATTTAAATTAACAAGCAACAAAAAAATTGAATCCAATCTCAAAAAAATTTTGAATTACTTTGTTTTATTTATTTATAAATTGGCAATTTAAATTATTAAATTTTGTTTAGTTTCCAGGAGTTATCATAATTCCTCATTTGAATCAAGAAAGACGTCTATGCTCGCCCTATTTTCATTTTTCGTTTAGTTTATTAGGTCTTGGTGACATACTCGTACCGGGGTTGAGTGTAAATTATGCTATTATATTCGATAGAGCAAGTGGCAAAAGCAAATATCCAATTTATTTTATATCAAATGTTATTGGTTATATGATCGGGTTATGTTTGACATTCATAGCATTGTCGTTTATGAATACAGGTCAACCGGCTTTGTTATATCTATGTCCAATTTTATTAATTTTTTCCTATTTGACAGCGCTTATTCGAAGAGAAACTAAACTATTTTGGTCAGGTGAGCCAATTAGTACTCTAATTAGCATGACACAATTGAAAAGAAAAACTAATTTGCTAAATGAATCAAATAGACAAGATGAGGAATCACCAAAATAGAATAAAGTATGCCCAACAAAATCTAATTCCAAAGTTTTAATGTAAATATTTTATGCTCATTTTTTTACATCCGTTTTTTTTCTTGAAGAGAGTTTATTGTTTTTTTTTAGTAGAATGAAAAAAAAATTTAATTATTTTTTGTTACAAATAGAGAAGCAAAATTTGTTATTTTTTATTTTATACCGCTATTTATTCTATACTTTATTTTTAAAATAAAAATTTTCAAAAAAATTAGCAAATTAAATTTGATACAAAAATTTTAAATACACTACCTCAATGGTTTATCCAGCGAACTTAAAGGATTGTATCAATTTTAAAATGATCTTGTCGTACTAACCAAAAAAAATATGGTCTTTGAGTGTCAAATAGAAAAGAATATTGGACACAATCAAAAAAAAAAACAACAGTTTAGTCACAGTTATATGATATAACTTTACTTGAGTTATATCCCCTAATTTGTTTAGTCAAAATAGTATGAAAAAAAATTGTTTTTTTTATTTTAACTTTTTTTTTTATCTTAAGTCTTTTCGTTTTTCAATGTTAATTTTGTAATTTTTTAACATTTTAATCATCAGATGATTTTTTTTAATTTTTTAAAAATAAATCACAGCTAACGGTCCCTGACTCTCGCATCTCGTTGACAAGTAACTCACCAACTAAGCCACAAGAACTCTTAGAAAATGTAAAATTAATATTAAATTCGATAATTTTGACCTTAGTAAAATTTGATTGTCGGTCTTTTTTTTAAATAAAAAGACCCATGTAATCACACATAGCTTAGCGATGTTAGCATTTTGTCTTCTAAATTAGAAAAAAAAACAAAATTTAAATTTTTTTGAACCAAAGTTACAATGAAATAAGGCGAAAATTTACATAGATTAAAAAAGATAAGCAATTTTATTTTTCAAATTCAAGTAAAGGACTAATACAGGCTTGATTCGTGGTATTTTTCTTAAAGGACATAACTTTTGCCTTTTTTATGTAAAATTGAAGATCAAAAAAATCGGGTCTTGTTTCTTTTGTGATCAACTGGTCAGTGGCGTAACATTGTGGCGAAAGTGGCGGTCGCCATACCTATTTTTAAAATATTGTGGCGCAGCCAATACAGCTAAAAAAATTGTTATAAAATAGCCATTACCGGCTTTTTTTTATTGACAGTTAATGCAATTATTCATATTAGAATTTTTTTATTTACAATAGGTATTTTTTTAAGTAAAATTAATAAAAAAATGTATTTTAAGCTGATTCAAAATCGATTTAAGCTAAAAAAAAAATCTTAAAAAAAATAAAATATTTTAAGGAAAAAATATCATTTTAAAAAAGAAATATCATGAGATTCATTTAGCTTATCAAAAAATTATTAAAATTGAGTACAGCCAGCTTTATTTATTAAAGGAACTGCTAAAAGTACTTGAGGCAGGCCTGGGCCAGAATTTTCAAAATCTAATGCATTAAAGTAAAATTGAACCTTTATTTTAGGCATTAGCATTTACATTGAATTATTTTTAATTTTTTTGGCATTAGCATTATATCAAATTTTTAAGCATTAAGAAAGCATTAAACATAACTTTAATTACAGTACAATCCATAACAAAGTCTGTTTGCACACTTTGAAAACATAAACATTGTTAACAAAGTGTGCAAACGGTTCCGAACATAAAACCGAAACAAAAACAACACAAATCCTACGCAACTCATAAACATTTTAAAACATGTTTTTTAAAAAAACATAAACAAGTAAAAGTGAATCTTTTCTTTAAGAAAAGACGGTATGTTTTTAGTAGTTTTAAAAATTATCCTAAAGTTATGAAAAAAGTAAAAAAATTTTTTAATTGGCTTTCAGAAAATTCGAAAAAAAAGATTAATTGCGGTAATTTAATTAATATTTAAAACGAAAGGAAAGGAAAATAAGAGGATAGTTTATTGAAAACAAAAGTGTTAAAAATGAAACGAGTAGCGAACTTGTTGGCTATAATTCAAAAAATGCTTAAATATTTCTATTTTAATAGAAATGATTACAAAAATTGCTTCGAATCAATTATAATTCGTTTTGTAACATGCTATAAAATGTTTATTTGTTGTGCCGGTTTTGTTCCTGCTTTGGGTTGGTTTTGTTTTGATTATGCTATGTCGCTATAAATAAAAAATTTTAATGCTTTCTGGCATTAATGGCATTATAATTAAATATCTTTTTTAATGCATTAAATTAATCATTAAATAAATTTTTAGGCAATAGCATTAAAATTACTAATGCTACTGCTACTGTCAATGCTTTTTTGGCATAAGCATTATTACTTGCACAGGCCTGACTTGAGGTTTTCTATAAATTAAATTTGAAAAACCCTTTTTTTTTCATAGAAAAATAATCCCATGAGTGAAAAAGTTCAGAAAAAAAGAAAAACAAAAAAAAGCAACTATAAAAATTTTAAATGAATAAAAAATAGGAAGATCAAACAATATTTGATTGTAGTTTTTTTAAATTATTTAAGACAAACCAAAAATATAATTAAAAAAAAATAAAGAAAGTCGTTGTTGTTTAAATTGGTTCGTTTTTGAGATTAATTTTAAATTAAAAATTATTATATATAAATATATATAAATTAGTTTTTGAAATTTCAATGGTTGTTTTGGATCAAAAGTCCTCGCCATGTGAAAAGATATGTAAACGAGAATGAGTGGAGTTTATTGGGAAATAGATTAATTAAAAATTAAAGCTATTGACTTGCCGACTGTCTTTGATTATTGCGAAAATAATTTAGTTTTTCTGATATTAAATTGGGTTGATTTTAGGCGCTTTTCATTTTACTAAAATTGGTTTAAATTTGTAGTCAACTAGCAATAGATTGAAAAATTAAAATGCGCTTTTTTATTTAAGCAGAAATTTGTTATAAAAATTTATTAAATTGGGTGTTACTAAAACACGGACCACCGTTTTTTTAAAAAACACGGACCGGTCCCAGCAAGGCTTTAAATAACTCGGCCAAATTCCGACCACCATTTTTCTAGCTCAAAATTTTACGAGCTTTCACGCAAGACTATTATCTAAGCGGTCGGATGCTTCTTTCGTCTTGCAGACCCATCCAAAAAAATTTTAAAAAATAGGGTTTTACGGACCCATACCTATCCACTCGAACAATACCCGGACTCATTCCGACCACCGATTTTCTTGTACAAAATCGTCTCAGCTTTTACGCAAGACCATGAACTAAGCGCTAGGATAAATATTTCATTGTACACGAGCGTCCAAAAAAAAGTGAAGAAAAAACTTTTAAAAAATAGAAAAGTCGGATTATTCACCTGAAAAACAACTCGGTCGAATTCCGACTACCATTTTTCTAGCTCAAAATTTTACGAGCTTTCACGCAAGACCATTATCTAAACGGTCGGATGCTTCTTTCGTCTTGCAGACCCATCCAAAAAAATTTTAAAAAATAGGGTTTTACGGACCCATAGACCATGAACAAAGCGCTAAGATAAATATTAAGATTTTTTTGATATCATTAAAATAGTGAAAAAAAAATTAAGACTTTTTTGAATTAAATAAAAAATAACTTTCAAAATTTTTATTTCAATAAATCTAATTAAATAAAGTTAATTCAAAAACTTAAGTTTAAAATAGTCGATAATGTTAATTGATTTAATCTTCTAAGATTCCTTATTTTTATTTTTATTTTTTAATTTCATAACTTAAAGATACATTTTTATCTTCCTTTTTTTTCAAAATTTCGGGAAATTTTTTTAAGAATTTTTTAAACTTATTTTCTTTTGGCTTATTGTCTAACATATTCCAAACGTTTTCCTTTATAATACAATTTCTATAAAGATCCGACAATTCAAAATCTCCAGTTTGGATCATAGCTAATTTAGTGATGCTAATGTAGTTGAGAGTTTATAATTTAACATAATTGGAATAACATCTTTTAGTTCAAGTTTTTCATAATCAAAATCAAAATCACCATTTTCATAATCAACTTTAAAAAAATTATGAATAATTAGCATCCGAAATAGAATTAAGAAAAAAACTTTTTTTACCTTTTTTTTCATAATTATTTTCTAACTCAACAAAATCTCCATCACTTTCGGAAAAAGATTCATTTAAAATTATAGGGCTCTTTTTTTCTTCCATAATTTTTAGAATTCGATCATTTTTTAAACTAAACAAATTAAATTATTAATATTTTTTTATAATATAAAAAAATTAGTTGATTACCTTATCTTTTTTTCATCTGATTTATCTTCTAATTTTTCTTGAACGATTTCTTTGTTGAAAGTATTTTTTTTTCGCTTTTGCTAAATAAGAACTGCAGAATAATTTTTGAATTATTTTTTTTATTTTTCCTTACTTGAGAAATTACGATTTCAATTTTATTTTTAAAACTTATGCATTGACTGTTATCAATTAATGACTCTAGTGAAGCGTTCAAATCATCACCTAGAATCTATTTAAACATTAAAATTAAAAAATTATCTTTCTTAAATTCGAATTAAATTAAGGCAAATTAAAATTATAGTTTCAAGTTAATTCGAATCAACATTTTTTTTTAATAAAAAATACTATACTTTTGTGCGAAGTACAGGGACAAAATGGTTAGGGTTCCAAATTTGATCTGATGGTCTCAAATCATGGGTGTGAGTCCACATTAGCATAACATTTTGTTCTAGATATACAAGCGTTTAAAAAAAAAGAAATAACAAAAGAAATAATATAAAACCTGAAATTTTTTCAGATAAAATTGTATTCGATAGCAAAGAATACTGTATGTCATCTCTTAAATCAGATTTCTTTCTTGGATATATTTGTTGAATATTTATGTCCATTGCATTCGAGATGCCAAAAATGTGCCAAAGGCTAGCCCAGCTATTTAAACCAAGCAATCGCAAAATTTCTTCTTTTAGCAGGTCATTTATTGATCCATTAATATTTGTACCACAAAAAATACTCAGCCATTCAACTAAACGATTTGAATTTTCTAAACTTAGCTTAGTTTTGAGCTGTGATAAAAGGCTTTCGTTGTTTGTATATTTATATGTATATAGAGCCATCTCTAAAATACATCTTACTCTTAACTCTATGTGAAATGTATCATTTCCGTATAGGAATAAAGAAATTGCTCTAAACAAACAATTCCCATCTCCAAATACTTTTAAAGGTATCAAAACATGATCAACATTAATATGCCTTAAGAGCTCTCTACTTGAATTGCAAATTGGATTTTTTTTTCTTTATAAAAATAAATTTTTAAAATTATGTAAGAACTAAAAAAAAATATTTTCTTTTAAAACTGTATTTTATCGATGATTAAATACAAACTGATCTCTATTTTTTCAAAATGTAAGGAAAATCAAAATTAAAAAGCTTAAGAATAAAAAGAATTTTGTAAAAGAGAGTTAGTCAAAGCTTTAAACTATTTAAAGATTTTTAAAAATCGAGATCTTAATGTATCAATGAAATTTTTGATCTTTTTATTTCGAAAAAAAGACTTTAAACTAAAAAAATTGGTCACTTAGTCTATTCTAATTATAAACTTTAATCTTTTAAAAGATTTAAGTTAAATAAATGCTGGAGTTTAATATAAGCAAAAAATAATTAAATTTTAAAAAGAGCTGATTTAGGGCATTATTTAGAGCAGAACTGAAAAATTAGAAATTTTAATATTTTTAGTTCAATTGAATATTAAAATTTCTAATTTGAATTTTTTAATGACTTAAAACAAGTTTTATAAAAATAAAGCAGTTCTTATTTTTCAATTGCTCATTTCTTTGATTTTGTAATTAAATAGAAAATAAAATCAAAATTTTAATTTTTTTCAACATAATTAATTATCTTTTAAATAATTTAATCAAGCAGCTACATTATCTTAAATTTCAAATTATTATATTATATTAAGTTCAAATAAAACTCAAAATGGCTTACATTAAGTCAAACTCAATAAAAAAATGTAAAATATTAAAAATTTAGAAAAATTAATGATAAAGTACACGCTTGATTGTGAGCTATTTCAAAAGATAATTAATTATGTTTAATAAATTATAATTTTGGTTATGATATAGTCTTTATTAAGTAATCGAAATTCTGATCAATTGAAATTAAAATTGTGCTGTATTGCTATTGATAAAATAATATTGCTAAACACGACTAGCTCGGTTAATAAAAAGGTCGACTATCGTAATCAAAAATTTTATTCAGAATTTTTTTTTTCAAAAAAAAAAATTAATAAATAAAAATTTTTTTGTTTTTTTAGGGTTTAAATGCCGGTAAAAATGCTTTAGATGAAAATTGAGATCAAATAAAATGACACTTGGACCTTGTGACGTCACTTTGGCACTAGATTAATCTGCCTTAGAGATAAATTTTGTAAAAACAAAAACTAGAAAAAATTTCATTAAAAATAAAATTATTATAAAAAATTAAATACCAACATACCATTAGTAATTGGTCTAAATTGAACTAATTTAAAATTTGTGAAATTCGCACATTTAATTGAGAAAAAAATCCTTATCTCTTCAACGTTTCTAAAATCTCTCAGATTTTCCAAAGTATCATTAAAAAATTTCTTTCTTTCCTTATTTTTAAAACAAAATTAAAATTAAGAAATCGAACTAAAAAATCTGAATTTTACGGCCAAATTTACTTTAGAGACTAACTTCCTTCTTAATTTAAATGATAAAGGATTAAAATTATTTAAAGTTTAGGTACCGTCTTTGAGTAATTTTTCATGAAAAATTCAAATTTTGAATGATATTGGGGTGTTCCTATTTATTTCGCAAGACGCACCCGGGTTTTCTCATTTTAAAAACAATTTTTTGGTTTAAACTGTTCAAAAAAAATATGTGAATAATGAAATTTTTTGGTAAATAGAAACATATAAAAAAGTCTTTTCTTCCTGTTGGCGCACCCGGATGCGTGTTTTTCAGGTATTCAGAATAGACTAATGATTTCAAAAATTCACAAATAGACAAATTAAAAATTAGTTAAACTAATTTTTGGTCGACTAGTTTTTTACAAAAATTTGGTTATATAGAATTTTATAAAATAGTCCTGGCAAAAAAAAACTGTCTTAAATTTTATTACATTTGGATCTTGAATTACTGAAAAATTTTCTCTTAATTCTTAAAAAAATAATAGATTTATTAAAGGGATCATAGAACTTATGCAAAAATTAATCCAGAAGATTCATTTTTTAATTTAACAATAATATTGATTTTTATTTTATTTTTTCTAAAATTTTTGAATAAAGTTCTGTTTTTTTTTATCAAATTGACATCGAAATTTGTCACTTTGTTGATTTGATTTTACATAAAATTTGATTTAACGCAACTGAAAAAATTTTTTCATTCTGTATAATCAAAGTTTACTGTATTTTAAAATTATAATACCAGACAAATTAAAACTAACTTGTACGCTTTTTATCCTCGACTTATGACAAAAATAAAATCCGAATTTTTAATGAAATATAAATATAAATTAAAAATTAAGAAATAATAAAAAATAGGTAAAAAAGGAGTAAAGTGAAAAGTCAAACAAAAGCCACTAAAAAACGGGAAAGTAAAACTAAACTGGTGTAAAGTCAAACAAAAATTTTTGTTTTATACGTTGTTACATTTTTTACATTTTGACTTTACAAATTATTTAAAAATAATAATTTTATTCAGATAAATTTTATTTAAACCCCTAATAAATTTTTATTTTGAAAAAAAAACTTTCCAATAAAAATTTGTTTAGTCCCATCAGTATATTATTTTCAAGTATTTTTTTTTTCAAAATTTCTAATCTTAAAGAAACTATAGAAAAAAAAATTAGAACATTATAGCTTTAAAAAAGAAAAAGTTTTTCAGTAGTCAATTTTTTCTTGTTTAGTCTTTCAAGCTTAAAATATTTAAATTTACCCACCCTCTTTTAAAAAAAACATTTCTAACTTTTTTATTATTAAGCTATATTGCTATAAAACATAGTATAAATTGGGTAAAAAATCTAAACCAGTTTAGTTTTACTTTCCCGTTTTTTAGTGGTTTTTGTTTGAGTTTACCATAAATAAGAACTTTTCGTTTGACTTTCAACCTCACCCGTAAAAAAAAAAGAGAGAAAAGATAGAGCGCAAAAATAAGAAAATTACTTATTTTTATTTATTAACTAAAAAAAAATTAATTTTGTCAACTTTTAAGATGAAAATTAATTTCATAATCATTTTATTTTTGAATATTGGTTTGAGTTATTCTGATCCAGTAAAACTAAGCTTTCGTCATTCTGGAGATAAAACACTAGACATATGCGCTCGGTCAAAACCCATCAAATATACAACTGCTAACAATGTAAACGGCGAATTATTAAATTTAATAAATTTAAAAGAAAATGCTTGTCATCCTTTAAAAGAAAATGTAACACCGTCTAGTGCATTGTATCTTCATGTACCCAGAATAAGTTGTCAATTTGTGGACATGGCTAAAAATTTACAAGATAAAAATCCTAAATTTGTTATAATTGGAACTAATGGACCAATAGTAGGACAAAAATTTAATTTCATTTAGATATTAAAAATTTATATATATTTTTTTAAAGAGTATAGATACATCAATTATAAACTTGACTGTACCCTATGCTTTTATGGCCGATGAATTCGCTCAAAAAGTATCGAAATTTTTAGAAAATGCGCCTGATCCAAGCGTCATTCAAAAGAATATATCACGTTTTGATGGTTCTTTATTAGTCATATGGCTTATAGCTTGTACGACTATAATTCTAAGTGGTCTATGGGCAAGATATGAATTTAATACTATACTTGTTAAACCACCAAAAACTACTGAGACATTACCAAGTATAAATTCAAATAATGAAGCTAATTTTTCTCAAGCGAATTCGCCTAATTTAATTGAGAGTCAAAATGAGGATCAAATTAAAAAAGACTATGAACATAAACATGCGTTAATTATTAGTATGGGGTATGTGTCAATAGCTGTTTTATTTGTTTTTGTTGTTGGAATTTTGTTGATGTCATACTATTTTGATAATTTTAAGAGTAAGTTATTTCCATAAATGCATTTTTTTCCATAAACAGGTTTTGTTGATTTTAAAGTAAAATTCTACAATGAATAAATTCTATTAAAAATTATCAAAATAACTAGAATGAAAGACATGTGAATTTTGTTTTTATTTGAAGCTCAAATATACCTAAAGATTTTTATTACTACTACTTTTTACAATTTAAAAAAAAATTACTCTGTAAATATTTTTTTTATATTAAGTCAAATTTTATTTTTTTTATTTTATATAGCCTTGTAAAAGTAAATTTATGCTTTACTTAATTTATTTTAAATAAAAAATAAAATTGGGGCTTTGAAGTTCATTTTGATTCATTCATTTAAATTTAATTTAATTTGGTAGTTTTTAAGTTTTGTATTAAATGTCAAAATATCAATTTTTTGGAATTTTATAATTCCTGATTTTATGAAAAATTCAAATGTAAAAAAGTGTAAAAACTTGAATTATCTAAATTAAAATTGATATTCTGATAAGTCAGCTCTCTTTAATCCTAGCTTCGATAGTCCGAAAATTTCGTTTATCGGAAAAAAATTTAAAAAAAAAAAGCTGTTTTTTGTAAATTTTTATTTTAATTTAAGTTTATATATTGTATCCAATTTACTGCTTGGTAGCTGCATCTGGAATATATTCTATTGGTAATTTATTAGTTAATAATTGTGAAATATTAAAATACAAGTAATTTTCATTTCAATACTACCTTAAACCCTTGCGAGATGGTGCGTGTACCAAAACCCGAATTTTCGGTTGGAATCCAATTTTTGATTGCCAATCAGAAAATTGGGTACAAACCGAAAATTCGGGTTTTGGTACACGCACCATCTCCCAAGGGTTTACACTAAATAAATTAAATTATATTTTTGCTTATTATTTTTTTTTTTAGATTTCCAACTTTAAATTTAGACTCTAATCAAAAGTTAACAATTCAACCAAGCAAAATAGTTCTTTTTGCTATATCTGTAACTATTTGTATTGTATGGTTGATTTATCGACATGAAGAATGGTCATGGACTATTCAAAATGTAATGGGCATATCACTGGCCGCATCTGCTTTGTCATTTTATAGACTTAGCAATTACAAAACAGTTACTATTATTTTAGTGTTTTTCTTTTTGTACGATATTTTCATGGTTTTTATAACACCAACATTTACCAAAGGTACTAGTATAATGGAAGCTGTTGCTTTGGGTGGTAAAGGTGCAGCAGCATCGATTGGTCCAAAAGACTGGTCATATCTTCAATTTGGTGATCGAACTGCTGACACTCCTAACAGAGTAGGTCCTTTTATTTTTAAGTCTAAAAATAAATAAAACAAAAATAAGGTCTTTTTCGGTCAAAAATCTTGTATCTAATGGTATATGAGAATTTTCGTGCACATAAAATATTATTAGTTTACGAAAAATTAAAAATTTTCAGTTAAAATTTTAATTCTAATATATAATGGTATCTTTTAAAACAAACACGTTGAAATTTTTTCAACAGATTTACCGGAAGTAAATCTAGAAGTATGCCTTCGAGATATTTTTTTTATTCTTTTGAAATATTCCTCATATCCTTAAACCTATAGGATCTTTTTTTTATCAGAGGAAATTTATTTGAATTAGAAAAGTGAACCCAAAGGCTTTCGAATAGAATGATATAACCGGGGTACGACTGTATTTAAGTCCTAAAATGATACTAATTCGAAGAAATTATCTTGATCTATATTTTCTTTATTCAAATTCTGAACTGATGTTTTGACATGTTCGAATTGAATCTTAACCTTAAATCGTTAAAATTTTTCAGAATTTAAAAAAAGTTTTAAACGCATAACTAACGTAAAGAATACTTGGTATTTACGAAGCTTTTTTTTCAGAAAACATCTATTTTAGCTAATCTATTATTTAAATTAACAAGCAACAAAAAAATTGAATCCAATCTCAAAAAAATTTTGAATTACTTTGTTTTATTTATTTATAAATTGGCAATTTAAATTATTAAATTTTGTTTAGTTTCCAGGAGTTATCATAATTCCTCATTTGAATCAAGAAAGACGTCTATGCTCGCCCTATTTTCATTTTTCGTTTAGTTTATTAGGTCTTGGTGACATACTCGTACCGGGGTTGAGTGTAAATTATGCTATTATATTCGATAGAGCAAGTGGCAAAAGCAAATATCCAATTTATTTTATATCAAATGTTATTGGTTATATGATCGGGTTATGTTTGACATTCATAGCATTGTCGTTTATGAATACAGGTCAACCGGCTTTGTTATATCTATGTCCAATTTTATTAATTTTTTCCTATTTGACAGCGCTTATTCGAAGAGAAACTAAACTATTTTGGTCAGGTGAGCCAATTAGTACTCTAATTAGCATGACACAATTGAAAAGAAAAACTAATTTGCTAAATGAATCAAATAGACAAGATGAGGAATCACCAAAATAGAATAAAGTATGCCCAACAAAATCTAATTCCAAAGTTTTAATGTAAATATTTTATGCTCATTTTTTTACATCCGTTTTTTTTCTTGAAGAGAGTTTATTGTTTTTTTTTAGTAGAATGAAAAAAAAATTTAATTATTTTTTGTTACAAATAGAGAAGCAAAATTTGTTATTTTTTATTTTATACCGCTATTTATTCTATACTTTATTTTTAAAATAAAAATTTTCAAAAAAATTAGCAAATTAAATTTGATACAAAAATTTTAAATACACTACCTCAATGGTTTATCCAGCGAACTTAAAGGATTGTATCAATTTTAAAATGATCTTGTCGTACTAACCAAAAAAAATATGGTCTTTGAGTGTCAAATAGAAAAGAATATTGGACACAATCAAAAAAAAAAACAACAGTTTAGTCACAGTTATATGATATAACTTTACTTGAGTTATATCCCCTAATTTGTTTAGTCAAAATAGTATGAAAAAAAATTGTTTTTTTTATTTTAACTTTTTTTTTTATCTTAAGTCTTTTCGTTTTTCAATGTTAATTTTGTAATTTTTTAACATTTTAATCATCAGATGATTTTTTTTAATTTTTTAAAAATAAATCACAGCTAACGGTCCCTGACTCTCGCATCTCGTTGACAAGTAACTCACCAACTAAGCCACAAGAACTCTTAGAAAATGTAAAATTAATATTAAATTCGATAATTTTGACCTTAGTAAAATTTGATTGTCGGTCTTTTTTTTAAATAAAAAGACCCATGTAATCACACATAGCTTAGCGATGTTAGCATTTTGTCTTCTAAATTAGAAAAAAAAACAAAATTTAAATTTTTTTGAACCAAAGTTACAATGAAATAAGGCGAAAATTTACATAGATTAAAAAAGATAAGCAATTTTATTTTTCAAATTCAAGTAAAGGACTAATACAGGCTTGATTCGTGGTATTTTTCTTAAAGGACATAACTTTTGCCTTTTTTATGTAAAATTGAAGATCAAAAAAATCGGGTCTTGTTTCTTTTGTGATCAACTGGTCAGTGGCGTAACATTGTGGCGAAAGTGGCGGTCGCCATACCTATTTTTAAAATATTGTGGCGCAGCCAATACAGCTAAAAAAATTGTTATAAAATAGCCATTACCGGCTTTTTTTTATTGACAGTTAATGCAATTATTCATATTAGAATTTTTTTATTTACAATAGGTATTTTTTTAAGTAAAATTAATAAAAAAATGTATTTTAAGCTGATTCAAAATCGATTTAAGCTAAAAAAAAAATCTTAAAAAAAATAAAATATTTTAAGGAAAAAATATCATTTTAAAAAAGAAATATCATGAGATTCATTTAGCTTATCAAAAAATTATTAAAATTGAGTACAGCCAGCTTTATTTATTAAAGGAACTGCTAAAAGTACTTGAGGCAGGCCTGGGCCAGAATTTTCAAAATCTAATGCATTAAAGTAAAATTGAACCTTTATTTTAGGCATTAGCATTTACATTGAATTATTTTTAATTTTTTTGGCATTAGCATTATATCAAATTTTTAAGCATTAAGAAAGCATTAAACATAACTTTAATTACAGTACAATCCATAACAAAGTCTGTTTGCACACTTTGAAAACATAAACATTGTTAACAAAGTGTGCAAACGGTTCCGAACATAAAACCGAAACAAAAACAACACAAATCCTACGCAACTCATAAACATTTTAAAACATGTTTTTTAAAAAAACATAAACAAGTAAAAGTGAATCTTTTCTTTAAGAAAAGACGGTATGTTTTTAGTAGTTTTAAAAATTATCCTAAAGTTATGAAAAAAGTAAAAAAATTTTTTAATTGGCTTTCAGAAAATTCGAAAAAAAAGATTAATTGCGGTAATTTAATTAATATTTAAAACGAAAGGAAAGGAAAATAAGAGGATAGTTTATTGAAAACAAAAGTGTTAAAAATGAAACGAGTAGCGAACTTGTTGGCTATAATTCAAAAAATGCTTAAATATTTCTATTTTAATAGAAATGATTACAAAAATTGCTTCGAATCAATTATAATTCGTTTTGTAACATGCTATAAAATGTTTATTTGTTGTGCCGGTTTTGTTCCTGCTTTGGGTTGGTTTTGTTTTGATTATGCTATGTCGCTATAAATAAAAAATTTTAATGCTTTCTGGCATTAATGGCATTATAATTAAATATCTTTTTTAATGCATTAAATTAATCATTAAATAAATTTTTAGGCAATAGCATTAAAATTACTAATGCTACTGCTACTGTCAATGCTTTTTTGGCATAAGCATTATTACTTGCACAGGCCTGACTTGAGGTTTTCTATAAATTAAATTTGAAAAACCCTTTTTTTTTCATAGAAAAATAATCCCATGAGTGAAAAAGTTCAGAAAAAAAGAAAAACAAAAAAAAGCAACTATAAAAATTTTAAATGAATAAAAAATAGGAAGATCAAACAATATTTGATTGTAGTTTTTTTAAATTATTTAAGACAAACCAAAAATATAATTAAAAAAAAATAAAGAAAGTCGTTGTTGTTTAAATTGGTTCGTTTTTGAGATTAATTTTAAATTAAAAATTATTATATATAAATATATATAAATTAGTTTTTGAAATTTCAATGGTTGTTTTGGATCAAAAGTCCTCGCCATGTGAAAAGATATGTAAACGAGAATGAGTGGAGTTTATTGGGAAATAGATTAATTAAAAATTAAAGCTATTGACTTGCCGACTGTCTTTGATTATTGCGAAAATAATTTAGTTTTTCTGATATTAAATTGGGTTGATTTTAGGCGCTTTTCATTTTACTAAAATTGGTTTAAATTTGTAGTCAACTAGCAATAGATTGAAAAATTAAAATGCGCTTTTTTATTTAAGCAGAAATTTGTTATAAAAATTTATTAAATTGGGTGTTACTAAAACACGGACCACCGTTTTTTTAAAAAACACGGACCGGTCCCAGCAAGGCTTTAAATAACTCGGCCAAATTCCGACCACCATTTTTCTAGCTCAAAATTTTACGAGCTTTCACGCAAGACTATTATCTAAGCGGTCGGATGCTTCTTTCGTCTTGCAGACCCATCCAAAAAAATTTTAAAAAATAGGGTTTTACGGACCCATACCTATCCACTCGAACAATACCCGGACTCATTCCGACCACCGATTTTCTTGTACAAAATCGTCTCAGCTTTTACGCAAGACCATGAACTAAGCGCTAGGATAAATATTTCATTGTACACGAGCGTCCAAAAAAAAGTGAAGAAAAAACTTTTAAAAAATAGAAAAGTCGGATTATTCACCTGAAAAACAACTCGGTCGAATTCCGACTACCATTTTTCTAGCTCAAAATTTTACGAGCTTTCACGCAAGACCATTATCTAAACGGTCGGATGCTTCTTTCGTCTTGCAGACCCATCCAAAAAAATTTTAAAAAATAGGGTTTTACGGACCCATAGACCATGAACAAAGCGCTAAGATAAATATTAAGATTTTTTTGATATCATTAAAATAGTGAAAAAAAAATTAAGACTTTTTTGAATTAAATAAAAAATAACTTTCAAAATTTTTATTTCAATAAATCTAATTAAATAAAGTTAATTCAAAAACTTAAGTTTAAAATAGTCGATAATGTTAATTGATTTAATCTTCTAAGATTCCTTATTTTTATTTTTATTTTTTAATTTCATAACTTAAAGATACATTTTTATCTTCCTTTTTTTTCAAAATTTCGGGAAATTTTTTTAAGAATTTTTTAAACTTATTTTCTTTTGGCTTATTGTCTAACATATTCCAAACGTTTTCCTTTATAATACAATTTCTATAAAGATCCGACAATTCAAAATCTCCAGTTTGGATCATAGCTAATTTAGTGATGCTAATGTAGTTGAGAGTTTATAATTTAACATAATTGGAATAACATCTTTTAGTTCAAGTTTTTCATAATCAAAATCAAAATCACCATTTTCATAATCAACTTTAAAAAAATTATGAATAATTAGCATCCGAAATAGAATTAAGAAAAAAACTTTTTTTACCTTTTTTTTCATAATTATTTTCTAACTCAACAAAATCTCCATCACTTTCGGAAAAAGATTCATTTAAAATTATAGGGCTCTTTTTTTCTTCCATAATTTTTAGAATTCGATCATTTTTTAAACTAAACAAATTAAATTATTAATATTTTTTTATAATATAAAAAAATTAGTTGATTACCTTATCTTTTTTTCATCTGATTTATCTTCTAATTTTTCTTGAACGATTTCTTTGTTGAAAGTATTTTTTTTTCGCTTTTGCTAAATAAGAACTGCAGAATAATTTTTGAATTATTTTTTTTATTTTTCCTTACTTGAGAAATTACGATTTCAATTTTATTTTTAAAACTTATGCATTGACTGTTATCAATTAATGACTCTAGTGAAGCGTTCAAATCATCACCTAGAATCTATTTAAACATTAAAATTAAAAAATTATCTTTCTTAAATTCGAATTAAATTAAGGCAAATTAAAATTATAGTTTCAAGTTAATTCGAATCAACATTTTTTTTTAATAAAAAATACTATACTTTTGTGCGAAGTACAGGGACAAAATGGTTAGGGTTCCAAATTTGATCTGATGGTCTCAAATCATGGGTGTGAGTCCACATTAGCATAACATTTTGTTCTAGATATACAAGCGTTTAAAAAAAAAGAAATAACAAAAGAAATAATATAAAACCTGAAATTTTTTCAGATAAAATTGTATTCGATAGCAAAGAATACTGTATGTCATCTCTTAAATCAGATTTCTTTCTTGGATATATTTGTTGAATATTTATGTCCATTGCATTCGAGATGCCAAAAATGTGCCAAAGGCTAGCCCAGCTATTTAAACCAAGCAATCGCAAAATTTCTTCTTTTAGCAGGTCATTTATTGATCCATTAATATTTGTACCACAAAAAATACTCAGCCATTCAACTAAACGATTTGAATTTTCTAAACTTAGCTTAGTTTTGAGCTGTGATAAAAGGCTTTCGTTGTTTGTATATTTATATGTATATAGAGCCATCTCTAAAATACATCTTACTCTTAACTCTATGTGAAATGTATCATTTCCGTATAGGAATAAAGAAATTGCTCTAAACAAACAATTCCCATCTCCAAATACTTTTAAAGGTATCAAAACATGATCAACATTAATA
>NTPY01000710.1:0-10059 GCA_002922825.1 Brachionus calyciflorus | reverse complement strand
AATTTCGGATCGAACGCCCCACACTAATATAAACCTATGGACGTAGAAAAAGTTAGTAAAAATAAAAAAATTCTTAATTTTTTAAGTTAAAATTACCGTCAAGATTTTTATTTTTTGACTCATTTCAATTTTCGAACCATTTGTTTAGTTGATTATCTGATAAAGTATTATGATTCTTTAAATGAGTAGTTAAGTTTCAACTTTCTCGAAGCTTTTCGTTTAGGATTGTATAAAAAACAATACAAAAAAATTCAATAGATCTTTTTGGTAGTGATTCAAATTCAGATTGTGCATCAAAAAAGTTATAAATTGGCGCTATGTACAACTTTAACTCCAATTTTAAATATTTTTTTTTCAAATGTCTTTTCAGATGAATTTTTCAAAATATTTCTGACAGTCGTCCTGTATTCGGATTTTTTTTCATCGGACAATACTTTTTTTGTTTGACTTAGGTCTCTGTGCTAAACTATTTAATTCTTCGTTAATCGTAGAAAAAATTGAATCTGTTTGAGTAGTTTATTGTGTCGAAATTTTTTAAGAAGATTTTGATGTTGATGTCGTACTATTTAAAACTTGTTTTTGAGGATTTATTTCATTTGATTCAAAATAAATTGAAGAAATTTTTCCTCTTTTAACGCCGCTTCGGAGGAGAGTTGAAAACATTTCTCTTTTTTTTTGACTCTTAAAAAAAATATTTAAAATATTATTTGAATATTTGTAATTTAAAAAAAAAGCTTTTTGTCTCTTTCAGTTTAAAATTATAAAAAGCATTTTCCTCTAGCAAAAAAATATTAAAAATTTAATTTTGATGTTAAGGATTAAAAGGTTTAAAATTGACTAATTACCTCTTCAAATTCAATCTCTTCGTTCAAATTTTCAAAAGGAACAACAAGATCTTGTCCTAAAAATTAAGATTTAGCAAGTTTTTGATCTGGTTGATCATTCGAAACTCTTATTTTGAGCATTCGTGCCATTTTTTAAAATGTTTTTTTTAGCCAAAATTAGTGTTACATCTCAGTACCCCTAGTCCCTGACTCGTCCCAGCCTCGACTATATAAATATCCATGTTTTTCATATTTTAGTTTTTAGAATTTATTATTTTTAATAAACATTTGAAGCTCATACAAGCTTTTATTTTATTTAATAGCAGCCACGCTATTAAATTGGTGATAGCGGTGAAAATTTTATCTTATAGCCAAAATTTGAAACTACCACATGTTTTTTGTTGTATTGTGAAAAAAAAATACAATAGTTTGTTGTTGTGTTGTGAAAAAGAAGCACAATAGTTTTTTTTTTTTTTTGTTCGATATTTTGATGTTTGCAAGTATAATGGATGGTGTTTATTCATCACTACCTGTAGTTTTTATGGTTAATGTTATATTAATGGTTATGTTTTGTTTTGGTATTGATATGTTTGGAATAAAACTGGTGTTGATTTTTGTTGGCGGCTGCTGTTTTACAATGTTTTGAATCTGGGTGCTATTTGTAATGAAAGAGTTTCGACGGGGCAGACCGAAAGACTTTTCTAAAGCAAAATCTTCGGTTGAAAGGAAACCGAATTCTTTAGATGATATTTCAAAAAGAGACAGTTATTCATCTAGTTCACAAAATATAGATACTAAATCTGATAGTTTAACTGAATTTAGAGATATGGAAAAGTGTGATTTTAACGGATATAGATTTAATTCTAGAGCTGAATCGACTAGAAGGAATGAGTTTGAAAATTCAAATTCAAATCCAGGTTTGAGAGAACATGAAATAATGAAAGATCATCTAGAACACAAGAGTCCAATAAAAAATTTAAGTGGCGAAGCTATGTATAAAGAGGAGATAGTTAGCGATTGGTTTGATGACGTACCCAATGCTCGTACACCAGTTTTATCCGATTTTTTTAGACCAAAGTCAATATTAAAAAACGACGATGGAAAACCGATTAAAAAAAAAATAATTCGGAGACTTCGGCCCCAAAAAATGAAACGTTTGGTTTAAAACCACTGTTGTCTGATTCAACAATACCTTATACCCATTCAATCTCTTGTTTTTCGGCACCAGCCCAAGAACCGTGGCTAAGAGACTCAAGACCAGCCCCATTTACAAAGCAAACCGATTTAGAAACCTGGTGGAAACGTTTTGAACTTTATGTAATGTGTGCAAGAATACCAATTGTTAGTTTAAGAGATTGTCTGCTAACTTTACTTGATAATAATTGTATGTCGCTATTTGATTCATGTACTCCTCAAGTACATTTAGCGCTTGGTGAATTACTAAACTATATGAGAATGTTTTTTAGTAACACAAAACTTGTTAAAATAGACAGAAAAGAAGATTTCTATTCTAGAAGACAACGACATGGTGAAGACGAAAAAGTATTTTTTGAAGACTTATGGCATTTGGCTCGAATCGCTTTTCAGTATGAGTCGAGTGTACAAAATGTTGATGGACTAGTAAAGGATCGTTTCTTAAACGGTTTGAACGATCCTTATTTAATGCTACAATTAGGTCATGTTACAAACATTGAAATAAGCAACAGTTTTGAAGCATTAAATACAACTTTAATGATGATAAGCAAGTTAGAAACATGGCGAGAAAAATGCAACACTCCAGTGTTAAAGCATACACCAAAAAGTGTTTCATTTAATATGCAGGCTCCTGAATCGAACTCGTACCAGCCACAATACGAAACCCCGAAAATATGCTACAATTGCAAGAAACCTGGTCATATAGCTTCTACATGTAGAGCCGCGAAACAACTTTTCAAGTCACTTTAGAAACGAAACGCCTAAGACCACTTCTAATCAAATTATTAATAACATACTAAATAACGAGAGTATAATGGGAAGATGTTTGATTAACAATTTGGCAGTAAGTTTCTTGTTCGATACCGGAACTGTAAAGACGATAAACGCAGAAAGGGTATGGAAACAATGTAAAACGAAAGATATAAAAATTGAACCAATGCAATCTACTATTGAAACTTGTAGTGGTGGTCCAACACAAGTTATTGGAAAAGCTCGATGCAGTCTAAAAATTGGTCAATTTAACGATTTTGTTGAAGTAATTGTTGTGAAGAAATTGGTATATGATTGTTTGTTGGGATTTGATGTAGCTTTTAAAATTGATGAAGTACGAGACTATTTAAGTAGCATAAAAGAGGTTTTTGATTTCAAACCGAACACGAATAAGTCAAGGAATGAGCTAAAAAAGAAGGAAGCCATATCTTCTGTAAATAATGTCCAAGAGTCGAAAAATTCTTTGCCAACCGAACCGGCCCCGGACATTGATCCTTAAGACGAAGATAAAATCGAGATTTACACTAAAATTTTACATGAAGATTTTTCAGATATCGTGTCGAAAGGTTTAAATAGACCTACACAGACTGATGTTTGTGAACATCAGATCTATTTGGAAGAAACGAAGCCGGTCAAGCAACCCGTACGTCGAGTACCTTACACTATGCGTGACGAGGTAAAAAAGCAGTTATGACATGTTAGATGCGGGATTAATAAAAGAAAGTGAGTCCCCTTGGGCATCGCCAATTGTTTTAGTAAGGAAAGCTAATGGTAGCCTTAGAATATGTGTTGATTACCGCCGTTTGAATGAGGTAACAATAAAGGATTGCTATCCTTTACCGAAAATCCAGGGTATGTAAGTGATTCTACACAAGGCTAAATTTTTCACCAGACTTGATTTAGCATCAGGATATCACCAAATAGGTATCAAGACTGAAGACAAACCTAAAACAGGTTTCGTTTCCGACTTCGGCCTTTTTGAATACAATGTAATGCCATTTGGTCTCACAAACGCCCCGGCCACATTTCAGCGTATGATGGAAAAAGTCTTAAAAGGTTTAATTGGTATTATATGTCTTGTGTACTTGGACGACACGATAATTTTTTGGAAACCATCGATGAACACTACGTAAATGTAAGAACAGTCCTTGAGAGAATTTGAAAAGCATTGCTAAAAGTGGAGTGGAAGAAGTGTAAATGGTTTAAAATGTCGATTCAATATTTAGGAAATGTAATAGAGAATGGTCAGGTTCGACCCGCCCCACAAAAAGTAGAAGTATTGTTCAAATATGAACGCCCCAGTACTATTCGTCAATTGCAGAGTTTTTTGGGTTTAGCAAATTTTTACCGGCGCTTTATTAAGGGATTCGCCGCTATTGCGTCTCCGCTTTATAAATCAACTGAAAAAGGGAAGAAGTTTGAATGGTCAGAAGAATGTCAGTTGAGTTTTGATAATATCCGAAAAATTTTAACAACCCCGTCAACTAATGGTCGAAACGGAGTCCTTATACTCCCTAATTTTGAAGAGCCATTCAGGCTTGAAATTGATGCTAGCGACAACAGTGCAGGTGCAGTTTTAAGCCAAAAATGTAAAGGTGAGTATCGCCCCGTCCTTTATTATAGTAAAATATTTAATAAAGCACAAAGAAAATACTCGACACCTGGAAGAGAATTACTAACTTTCGTATTGTGCGTAACAGACCTTAAAAAATACCTAATCTCTCGTAAATTTATTGTGGTGACTGATCACAAACCGTTAATTTGGTTGAAGAACCATCCCGACCCGTCCCCAAGATTAGCACGTTACGTGTGTTCGATTTCGAAATCGAATATAGGGAAGGATTACTTCCTTCAAGGAAGTAAAAATGGAAATGCGGATGCAATGTCTAGATGGCTGCTGAAACCAAGTGAAGAAGATGAGGAAATCTTAGAAAAAGAAGGGGAGGAGGAAGACATTAACCTAGGGATAGTTGTAAACAATATTATCCTCCAAGAAGTTGAGTATAACGAGAACCAAATGGATGACGAAAATGTAGCAAAGCTGTATGACTGGTTGACGAAAGGAGAAAAAACTGAAAAATGATTTGTATGTTTTCTTGTGTAACTTTTCAGATTTTAGGATATTTGGTAAAAATGTATTTAGGTGCACCGACCATGTGGATGAAGGTGTTCATTTTCAATACGTGGTTCGGTTAAATGAACGCCACAATGTGCTGAAGAAAATACATGACGACCCTATGAGTGGCCACCTAGGAATTGATAAGACTCTTCAAAAAACTTAAACTCCGTTTTTATTGGCCTAATTATCGAAAAGAAGTGTCTGATTATGTGAGTTTATGTGAAATATGTGCGTCGACAATAAGTCCCCGAGCTTACACCCGACAACCGATCACGCCTCTGCAATTGAACTACCCATTTCAGATGATAAAATTGGATATTTCGGGTCCACTACCAGCCTCTGAAAATAATTTTATATACATTCTAGTGATAGTTTGCCATTTCTCAAAATGGGTAGAACTATTTCCTTTAAAAAATCAAACGGCAGAAGAAGTCGCAGATTGTCTTTTCCTATGCGTCTGTCGTCATGAAGCCCCAGAGTTCGCTTTATCTGATCAAGGAACAAATTTCAAATCAGAAGTCATGTCAATTTTGTTAGAAAAGTTAGATATTCATCGGTTAAGAACCTCAGCCTATCATCCACAATGGGATGGAACTACTGAAAGATTAAACAGAACTTTGGAACAGATGTTCACTTGTTACGTACCAGAAAATCAGAAGACCTTTCCTGTTTGGCTTTCGCCTACAACACAAGTGAACACTCTACAGCAAAATTGACACCGTTTGAAATTATATATGGTCGAAAACCTAAGATCTCAGTAGATCTAATATATCCAAGTCCATCTTTGGAATTAAATATTAATGTTGAGAGTTATGCTTCAAAAATATAGAAACAAATTCAGACTTGTTATGAAATGGTTCGGAAAAATACAAAAAATAAAATTAATAAATTTAAATTCTACGCGGATAGGAATAAACGCCCCGCCGAGTATGAAGTTGGTGACCGAGTCTGGCTCTTAAAAGAAAGCAAAAAGAAAGGTGTATCCCGTAAATTGTCCAGAAAGTGGAAAGGGCCATTTACTATTGTTAAAAAACAAAACGAACATAATTACTTAATCAAACCAGATGGTTTTGGAAAAAAACGTCTTGTACACGTAAATAAACTTAAAAAATGTTTTAGCCCGTCAGAAAATGTAAGGAATGATTCGGTCTCGGAAAATCAGTCACAGGCAACTTTGGGTAATTTAAAAAATTTGGGTGAACACCCCTCGAAAACACCCTCAAAAACGACCAAAAACATAAAATCTTTGCAAAGTCATCAATTAATTGACCAAAATGAAACGCCTTTGAACCTGCCCCAGCCCTCTTAAACGGATGATCTTCAAGAATCCTTTTGGTTAGACCAAAATTATTTAGAAATGGTAGATGAAGAAGTCTCAGAAAACAATAATTCGGTTTATCAACCTAATTATTACCTCAAAAATCAAGTCGAAAATAATCCGAACAACAAGACGCAACGCCCCATGCGAAATAGAAAACCCCCAGAAAGATACGGCTACTAAAACAATTTAATTTCATAGAATTATTCAAATGTGAAATTGTCTATTTAATTTTATTCTTTTTAAAATATTTTTTTTTTGTGTTTTGATTTTTTTTTTCTCCGTATCATCTTAATTTTTTTTAAAGAAAACTCGCTATTTTTATTAAGCTGTTCGGATTTTTTTTTTATATAATAACCTGTTAATTTAGTTTTAGTTACAAAGTTTTCTAGTTTTATTTGCTTTGTTTAATTTTTTTTCTGCAGCCAGACTAAAATAAAAAAAAAATGAACCAATTGAAATTTTTTAACACGCGATACAACGCACATGGGAAGATAGAATTTATTAGTCACTACTTTTTGAAAATATATAAACTTGTTTTATTTAATTTTTGTAAAATATATCTCCAGCTTTCTTTTAATTTATTATTTTTACTTTCGTTTTATTTTTATATTTTATTAATTTTAGAAGAATGTCAGATTTCAAAATTTTTAGGACACCGATAGAAGTGCGCGTCTACTATGTAATGGACGACCGTTTAGAAAAGATTGATTTAGAAGAATTTCTTCTAGAAAATGGAGCATACTAGCGGGGTAAATTTGGCCGAATTAGAACAGTGAAGTCCCATGCAAACCCAGGTAAAGCGTCGTTATTCATGTCTTGGCCTTGCTATAATGGATGGCTATTAGACAAAATTAATAGTTCGGTAATCCATCGTAAAACGTACAGGGCCTACAAAGAGGGCGAATCCACTGTTATTGTTGCAAACAAAATGGGAAAGATGCCAACTCCAAACAACATACTCCAAATTTTAGAAAACCCATTTATTGACACCACTACAACCAAGGCCGAACAAAAAAATTATCATATACCGGTAGAAGATAAACAACAAAAACATCCCCAGCCTATCATTAATGTTTATCCGAAGGTAGTCAACGTAGACGCTGATACGGTCCTTAACAAACTCAGTTTTGGTCGTGGAAGATTTTTGAATAGGTCCGCTTTAGAACCATCCCGCTCTTACCCCAACCACATTCGTGCAAATGAACATGACCCCGCCACTGCCGATGACATCGAACAACTTAATGAATCCGATAACGACGAGTTCGAAGTTGTGAACGAGGAATTTTAGAGTCAGCCCAGTGCATCAAGCTATGAATTATTTTTTTTCATTTTTTCTTTTATTTAGTTTTTAAGTAGTGTGAAGTATAATAGTTATGCATTTTTGGTTGTTTTTTGTTTTTGTTTTTTTGAAAAGTTACGCAAGTAATTGCAACAATTATCCCCCAGACATCAGGAGATGTTTTCTATGGAGGGGGTAGACATGTAACACACCCAGTCCCTCTAGTCCCTGACTCGTCCCAGCCTCGACTATATAAATACCCATGTTTTTCATTTTTTAGTTTTTAGAATTTATTATTTTTAATAAACATTTGAAGCTCAAACAAGCTTTTATTTTATTTAATAGAAGCCACGCTATTAAATTAGTTTTTAATTTTTTAAATTAGGATTGTAAAAATCAATAAGTGAATAATGAGTAAAGTATACGTAAGAATTTAAAATTTAGTAAATGTTAATTTACTTATAAACTTCTAAATTTATAAATGATTAAATTGATTTGATAAAAAAAAACATTTTTAAGCTAAGGTGTCGAAAAAATCGGGTTTCTCGGGTCGGTTGTCGGGTATAAACCCGAAAAAATCGGGTGTCGCGGGTTGGTTGTCTAGTGTGGTTTAAAACCCTAAACTCAAACCAAAACCCGACGAATTTTGGTTGCGTTTGTATGTTTAGGACTTAAAATGCTGAAAAAATTTCCCTGATTTATTTACAATAATTGAAGAATCTTAATAAATTTGATTTATTCTATGAGGTGAACATGGGGAATCATTGTAAGAAGGGGCTTTTCTATCAGTTCAGTCTCATATATGAGATTATTCAATTGATTTATTTTTTTGAATAATTATTGGTACGGTAACCAAACAAAATAATTCACTTTTAAGGCTTTGAAATATTTTTTGTGTCGAAAAGATATTTATTCTTTTTGAAATTGTTGCTTAAAAATTTTGAAATTCAATGAAAAAAAATGTATATGTTGTTATTTTACACATAATTTTTTAGAGTACAGTATAGTTTAACCAACCTCGACGTCGGTTTTAACTTACATGATAAAATAAAATTTTTTATAGTTTTTTAAACGATGCAACAGTAATTTAAAAGGTGACAGAAATTATTTCTCAAGTTCACAGGAACCAAAAGATTAAAAAAAAATATTATTTTAAGAATCATTGTATAGTCAAAAAAAGTGAAGAAATTCTTTATAATGTATAATCGTAAAGGAGGTTTGTAGAAAATTTTACCCATAGCTGAAGTTCTAGTCTGAACGTCTTTTGAAAAAGTACAATAGCTAACCCTCGACACATTCTTACCATAACCGTACTGACTCACATTTTCATTTAATTTAAACATCAAAACCCTTAATGTATCATTAATTTTCCATCTGACTCGGCTTCATCTCAAAATAAAAACAATGGCTAATTAACTATGGTTTGAATTCTTTAATCAAACTTTTTAGTTTAATCACCAAAAATGATAAACGTAACTTACTCTTTCAGGAAAGAGTAAATTTCAAAAAAGATAAAAGTAAGAGTTTTATAGAAGATTTAAAACCATTTGTATTAGGTGAGTTCAAGTGTAATTTATTTCAGAGACTCCAAGTTTTTTCCCAAAAAAGTTTAAAAATTAAATCTATTTGAAATTATATGGGTAAACCAAGTAACCACAAATAATTAACTTTTACCCACAGCGAAAACTTTTCGCCACAAAAATCAATTTTATCAAGAAAAATCTTCTCTCAAAAAAATAAAAAAATTTTTTTCACAATTTTTTCCATTTGAAAATTAAGAAAATTGTATCTTCTAGGCACAAAATTAATATAATTTTGAAGAATAATATTACAATTGAAAATTAAATCAACTAAATAGAAAAAGTCGAAAATTTAGCGTTTTGGAAAAGAATCTGAACTTTAGAAGAGAGAACATTGAGCTTAGGAACTTTAATCCTTAAGCTATCAAATAAGCCAAAACTTAAAACATCTTTTTCGGCGGCCATCATTGTACGCCTGAAACAAAAATTATTTATCTAAAAAAAAGACAACATAGACCTGCACGAACTTGAATTTAATTTAAAAAATCTTCAAATAAAAATTGAGTTTAAAAGCTTCTCAAATTTTCTATTTTTTGAAACTATAATATTTTCTAAGTACAAAAAGTTTGTGGTAAACAGCCATTTGTGTTTACAATTTTTATTATTGTAATTAACATGTTTTTAATTTTGGGGAAACAATTAGCTCTAATTATATTTTTTATCAAAAGATGATTTTTTAATAGGTGATTAATTAAAATTTTAAGTAAGGATGCAAATCGGTTGACTAAAAATCAAAGTCTTCACTGTAAATATTTTGAGTGCATTAAATTACACTTAAAAGTGTATTTTAGCCTATTTTGCAGTTAAATGTGTAAAAAAGTATTTATCACTTTAATGTGTAGCGTTTTATTACATTTGATTGGCTGATTTTAAGTATTTTACAGATTTAAGTGTATTTATTAACACATAAAAGTGGATAATACTCTTTACACTCTAAATATTTAAAGTGTTGAGCCTTAAAAAAAAATTAA
>NTPY01000811.1:84085-109098 GCA_002922825.1 Brachionus calyciflorus | reverse complement strand
TTTTTTATGATTTTTTGTTGAAAAATAAAAAAGGGGCCAAATTCTAATGCAAATCCTGTATACCTCTTTACGTAAAATTTGGTAAATTCCAATGATCAAATCAACACTGTAAATATAAATTATTTAAATACACATGCTGAAGTAAAACTAAAAAATCTAAAATTCATATTTTTCCATACCAAGTGTTTAGTGAAAAAGTACAAAAAATTTGGATTAAATTAAAAAAGGGAAACTTACACGAAACGTAAACGTATCTGACAAAAAATTGGTATTAATACCCAGTCTAAATTTGGACTTAATTTCTAGTCAAGTCGACTAAAAATTTGGCGACTAATTTAAGTTAAATAATAATCTTTAGTCGGCTAATTTTTAGCAAAATAAAACTAATGGAAAATTTCATCACTACTTTGGATTTAAAGTATTTTTAGAAGTTTGTTGTTTTGTGCATGTTCAGCATATTCACCTTTTATTTTTTTTTTTAACTTATTTTCAAAACCATACAGTAGATTTAAAAGAAAACATTTTTACAAAAAATAATCGTTTTTATTTTTATAAATTAACTTAAATTTTATAAATTAGTTTTAATTTTAAAACTTGATTGGAATTAAATAGTCTAACTATTCAAAAAAGTATAAACACGCAAAACAAAAAACATAACAAAAAAAAAAACAGCTTTAAAGCTGAATAAACCAGACTTGTAATTTTAAATATATACACATAAACGTAACTAACTATATATAGAAAAATCACTTGAAATATTTTAACTTGAGAAACGAATTAGTTTGATTGACCTGGAAACCGAATGAAATTAATTCACATTCATTTTTGACTAGTCTTAATGTAACACATTGAAACAACTTTTTTTTCGTATTAAATTTACCAACACATCGGATCCAACTGTCTCTAACAAAGCGCTCCAAAGGTCTATCTATTTCAAAAAAGACACAATGTATTCGACCAGTTGTATCTTTAAGAGAGAACTCTCTAGCTCCACTATCCGGATCGTGGCTTATAGTACTATCCAATTGACCTATTATTTCGAATAAATAATTTCCAATGGGTGAATTTCCATTTTTTGATGTTGAATTTTGTTGCATAATATCAAATCTATTTGCATAGATTTGCATTGATTTAGTAGTAACTGACCATATTTTGAGACTTTTCGGATCGTCTTTGACCTCTGTTTGTTGCTCTTGTAAATTACTCCGGTCTTTTAGAATACCTTTTTTATTCGCCTGAGTATTGGGTGTCTTTAATAAAGTCGGATAAACACTTTTTTGTTTGAGTGAATTCAAATAGTTTTGATGCTCATAATTTTCGTTGGTAATTGTTGATTTGGAATTTATTTTAAATGTGAAATTTGTGCTTGGTGTATTTTGAATTTGTTTACTTGTTGTTGGTCTGTTTGGAGTATTTAATGTTGGATTAATTTTATTTTGAGAGTATGGATGAAATCTTTTTGTATTTGTTGAAGACATTTTTGGAGCTTTTTTTTTGAAATAAAATTGATATTTAGACACCACGAGTTTTATTTTTATACTCTAGTCAGTTAGTAAAAATTTTTTTATTAAACATAATTGATGCATTTGATTAAGTTACAATTTGAAAAGCAAAATAATGTCTTAAAGTTGAATAATAGTTCATCTTTAACAAATTATTAATTTATAAAAATTTTAAAATTTTAAAAATATTTTCGTTTTTTGCATTTTTGCCGAACAACCGGTACCCGTATCCGTACTCAAAAAGCTTTGAAATTTTTTTACCTTAAAACCTTATTCAAAAATGTTTCTCTTGATACTCAAATTAACATGCACCTACTTGGAATTCACAATGAAAAAATAAAAAGTTCAAAAATAAGACGAACTTTTTTAATTTTATGATGCGTTTTTTTTATATTTAAATGCAGCGTTAAAACACGTTTTTGTCATAGTGCTGGGTTAAAATTTAACACAGAAAAAAAAAATAAAAAAATATTTTTGATAAAATTGAAAAAATACGTTTTTTAGTGCATATAGAATTTTCGGTTTTTGAAACGGCATTATTGCAGGTTTACGGTAATTGAAATTTCTAAAGCTTTTTTATTTTAAATAACGTAAGGTGCCAAATAATAAACCCTAGAAAGAAATTTAGTGCTTAACGACATGTCATTAAAGGTTAGACTCGAATGTCCAGCTTTAACGAAAAAGTGATGCGGGAATAAAAGTGAAATGTTCTAACTAACGCAATTATGAGAATAAACCAATAAATAAATCAATAAAAAAAGTAAAATGGGTTTGTAAAATTTTATTATAAAATAAATATATGAAAAAAAAAACAACAAGAAAAATAAGATTAATAACAAGATCTTAAAAAATTTAAAACAAACATAAAAATAATAATACTAAATCACTTAAACAAATTTTGATTGTTTTTTTTTTTTTTCAACTTCACCTTCTTTTTCACTTTTTATTTTTTGGGTATTTTTTTTTTGAATCCATGGTATTATTTTTTCTAAAAAATAAAAAAAAAAATTAGAAAAAATTTAAATTAAAAAAAAAATTGGGCCTCATGGGTTTCGAACCCATGCCTAAAATAGAATTCAAAAAATTAAAAAAGCAATAAACTTTTACGATCTTAACCACTAGACCATTAAGAAAATTTAAATTCTCACTTATAAATGCATCATTTAAATTTAAAAAATTTGCTAAATTTTTAAATAAAAAAAATTAAACATTCGACTTACAAAATCTTTGTTGAGATTATTGAGCACATCGTAATTGATTTTACTCGAAAGTTTTTTCTCTTGTAACATACGTTCTATGGCCTCTTGTGGATTGGCAACAGGTGTATTATTTTTTGGCTTACGAATACGCGGTTTTTTCGGCTTATTATTTGCGTTTAAGTTAAACGGAGACTTATTTAACTCCTCTTTTTCTTTCTTTTTTAATTCTTCTTTATCTTTCTGCTCTTTTAACCAATCCTTATTCGCTCTGAGCCATAGCTTTGCTTTCGTTTTTATCTCACTTTTAGACAATATCATCTAAAAAAAAATTTATTTCGATAAAAAATTAGATTTTAAAAAACTGTTTTATGTGTTTTTTTTTTATAAAACACTTTCCACACTTTTGCAGAAACTGTTTTTTTTATATTTAAATCAATATAAAAAAAAGATAAGGAGGTATTTTCAAAAGTGTTTTTGGCTGTTTTTTTTTTAATTTAAACATAAAAAACACTTTTCAAACATTTTAAGTTTAAACTGTTTTTTGTGTTTAATGTGTTTTAAAGTGTTTTAGTTTTACTTACTGAATCAATTTCAGTGTCATCTATTCCAGCTAGATCCAATTCATTTGTATTACTAACAATTTCAACATTATTATTTACATTATTTTGTACATGTACCACTTCGGGCTGACTAATAATTGGTGCAGATTCGACTACTTGCTCAACCGGTGCGACTTCCTCAAGTCGTTTTTTTTTCAAAAATTTTTTAACTTTTAACATTTTTCGCCTTTTTCTCAACGATTCAACACTAAAATCTTCACTATCAGAATTTTCTTCATGCTCATCCAAATCGCTTATATCACTTACAGCCTCGTCTAATTCATCTGTATCATAATTGTCTAAATTTTCACTTTCCACATCACTGTCTTGTTTTATTAATTCTAAACCAGACAAAGCCGGTTTTAAATTATTCCATTTTTTTTCTTCAAATGTTGCCGAATTCTCAATGTTTTCCGTAACTATAGACTTAATTATATTAATTTGATCCTCTGATAAAAACTCAGCCGCTTCACATATTTCCGAGTCTATATTAGTTAAATCTTTATTCGGGCCTAAAATGGCGTCTTCAAACGAGACCAATTTGGCATATTTAGCCATGATACCTCTAGGCTTTTGTAATTCACTTAAAGCAGCTTCTATATTTTCTTGTAATTGTATAATCTCTTTTTCAATTTCAGTTATGTTTGTCATCTCTTCAATTTGTTTAATTTTAGCAAATTTTCTCGAGCGTATATAAGCCGGTGGATCGTGCTCTTCCTCAAGATCAATTGTATGAAATTCATCAACTGTTAAATTTGAAGTCGGTGTGTCCTCAAATTCCAACATACGCTTTCTAAGTGTAGTTTTACCTATTTTTACAACTTTTACAATATCGTCAAAAGTACGCTCAAAATCGTGCATACGAGCCGACACCAGTAAAGCTGCTCCGCATAGACCTGAAGGCCTACGTCCAGTAGCCATCCAATCACGATTCATTCTTTGTACTAATCTAAGCGCAGTTAACGTAACATCATGTGTTTTTTCTCCGAAATCTAATTTTTGAGCAAATCTTGGTATAAACAAGCCCGGATCTTAAAAAAACACATTTTTTTATTTTGACACATTTATTGTGTAGAAAATGAAACATTTCTATGAATGTGTCAAAAATGTGTCATTTTTACACAAATTAAAAATTATGAAAAAGAGTTAACTTACCTATTTCTGGTAATTTAATACAAAGTAAATAAGCAAATTTCATAGCAAGTTTTCCTAAACTTGATATATAACAAGCATCGTCATGTACAACGTCACATAAATCCAACAACATATGAGGAGTTCCCTCTGTTCTACAAACTAAATAAAGACAAGCAGCTATAACTTGACGAATTTTACGCCCTCGTGTAAGACCACGTTGAACAGCTAATTTGTAAAAGTTAAACGCTGTATCAACACATCGTTGATTTAATCTAAGCTGACTAGCCATTTCGTTAATTAATCTCTTACCATTTTGTAAAGTTATTTCTTTTGATTCGCGAAGACTATTTTGTAAGCCGTGTATGGATATGATACCTCTCGAATCACCCGAGCTTACAAATTGACCAACTACATTACACCCTCCGCCAGCACCCTCTTCTATTTGTACTTCGGAAACTATAATTGACTCCTCTAAAACATTACCACAATTCGTACAATACGTCGTACCTCTAGCGCGGTCTACTTCAATATCATTAGATCCACACTTTTTACATATTTGCGACATTCTTCATTCAAAAAAAAATATTTATCTTGAAAAATAAATTAAAAAATTTAGGGTCTATTTGTAGAGCAGCGGATGCTATTTTTGCTTAATTATTTTTGTTAGATTTAAACAAAAAGGTCTCAGGTACGAAACCTGGTCAGGATGAAAATTTTTTTTTAAAAAAAAAAATATTTTAAAAAAATTTTAAAATTTTTTTGGGAAAAAACTTGTGTAATTTTGATTAAGAGATTTTTTATAAGTAGGGAACTTGATCATCATCAATGAGCAATAATTGCGAAATAAAGTAAAGCATTCAAGAGAAAGAACTAAACAAAACAAAACAAGAAAAAAATCTCATTTCAAATAAGAAATAAGAAAAAAAACTAAAAAATTATGCTTTTTGCATTTAGTTTTTTTTTTATTTTCATTAATATAAATGCTTGCAATTCATACATGTGAATTTGAAATAATTTATTAAGTTTTTATTATTTATATATTTGCTTTATTTTTATTTTTTTCAATAGGTACTCTACTTTATTATTAAGTTAACTTTTTTTATTTTGAATGGATAATTTTTATCTATAGATCGGACTAGAGGTCGAAATTTAAAAAGCATATGTTGTATTATAAGCATAAGGTTAACATATGATATTAATAAAAATATTTTCTTTTTAAAGAAAACGAATGTTTATTTATACAAGAGGTCTAATTTGGAATCTTTTATTAATATTCGTTTAAATTCGGTATTTTATTGTTAAGTTAAAATAATTTTTTAAGGCCGAAGATTTTGAAAAATAGCAAAGTAATTGATGAGCTTTAGTTTTAAACCTAAATATTCCTTATTCGGCAAAAAAGCTCTTTTGATATTTAATAAAAAATTGAAATCTTAATTTCTTAAAACGGAAATTAAAATTCAAAAATATTGCAGAACATTATTTAATTAAAAAATCTTATTACATTCATAAAAGAGCTTTTAAAATGCTTTTAATTATTGAAAGAAAAATTTTAGTAATCTCTATTTTGTTTATTATGAATAAAATTGTTCAAAAAATAAAGGTTAGCAGACACATATTAGGCGACATGAAAGTTAAAAATATTTAAGAAAAAAATTTAACAATAATCCGTAAGGCTAGCCTTAAAATATTTTTAAAAAAAGCTAAATACTAAAACTTAATACTTTTCAATGTATCTGGAAAATACCGTTAAAAAAATTGGCATAAAAAGCTCAACCAAAGTCTAAAAAATAAATTTTTAGTCCGAAAAAAATTTTTTTCAAGTTACTATCAAAATAAGGGTGTTATCCCTAGAATTGATTCTTAAAATGGATCTTAAAAGATGTTATAAGCATTGGTATCTTTTTAAGAACATAAATTATCTTGTTGAAAATCTTAAAAATAAAATCCAAAAAGGATATTGTTAATTAATATAATGTAAAGAATATTTTTATAATTTCCATCTGGAATCTTATAAGGTCCATTACCAAAATTGTTAAGATCTTTTACTAAACTTAAAGGATCTTTTAAATTGTCCACTAATTCTCTTAATTGTCCAGGTAATTTTACACTTTTTTTTTCTTCGAAAATTTTGTCTACCAAACAGACATAAATGAAGATCCGTGTTTTACTAACACTCCGAAATAAAGACTAATTTTAAAAAAGGATTAAAAAATTTTATTTAAAAAAAAAAAGAAATTAAATAAAAGTTTTCACAAAACAAAAAAAAATTATTTATTTGTTGGTCAATCGATTAATAAAATTTTTAGTTATTCGAATTATTTTTAGATCGTCTACAAAAAGGACATTGTCCCTTTTTCAATAAACTCAATTCAAAATCATCCGTATGAAAAAATCTATTACAAAAATTACATTTTATAATTGGTTCACTAGTTAGAATAATTTTATAGAATTTCCATCTCAATGGCGATGGCCATTTGGACACAAAAACATGTGTTGGATCAATTGCTTTAAGTACTTCTCTATTCACAATTATCGGTTTATACTCATTCGCATTAGCCTTCATTAAAAAAAAAAAAAAATTAAAAATTTTTTAAGTCAAATTTTTTTTAATTAAAAATACATTATATTTTTTCATAAGACCAACGAAAGGATCATTAGCTAATGAACTAGTTATTTTTTGATCACCAATTACTAGTCTATTTGTTGAGCCTCTCGCTGTATTTAAATCACCATACATTGCTTCTCTTTGTCTTTTCTCAGCATCTTTATCAAATTGACTATTGGGGACATAATCGATTAGAGACAAAGCTTCTTCGTCACTTATATCATCCGGCAGAATAAATTCAACTAATGGTAAGGGGTCAAACGAAGCGAATGAAATTACGTATGGTTGTAGACAATTACTACAATTATTTCCTTTTGAGTTTAATAGAGAATTGTGTTGACTACATCGATAGCATAATGGTATGTAATCGTCTTTGTCTTTGAATGGCTTAGCTTTTATACTCATTGACATTTGTTCGACTTCATCGGAGAATTTATGCGGCACGATTACTTCGTCCATTCGTTCAAGTATATTACGTGAAAATTTAAAACAGTCTAATTCTTTTGAGATTTTAGCAGCTGTATACAAAATTTTACTTAATTTAAGAAAAAATTAAAATTTTTTTTTTTGAATTTTTATTATTGAAGTCTTACAATTTAGAAATTCCAATGGGAATTTGTTGTTGTTCTGAATTTAATTCGTGAATTAGAAATCGAGCTGAATTGAATAGAACATCGGAGAAAAATTCATCGTATGGTTGCAATACGGACTTGTGTATGTATTCATAAGCGCAATAGATTTCGGCGAGACGTTGAAATTCATTGAATTTTTTCAGTGATTTTTCTCTCACTTGATCATTGGGTTCATCTTAGAAAATTAATTTAAAAAAATATATAAACAAATAGTTTACGAAGAATTAATCTTAAATAGAATGCTGAAAAATATATAAATCCACAGACTATTTTTCTGAAATTTAAGTAAAGGATGCATAAGTTCCATTCTCTGGCCTTTTTTAAATAATCTAATTGAAAAAAAAATGATCTTAAACGAAAAAAGAAGTAGCCATGCGGATATTTTTCAGCACTTATTATTGGTCAGTTCACCTAATCTATTATTTTTTTAATTTACATAAATTAATAATATCCTATCAATACTGGTCACTGGTCTTTTGATTTAAACCAAACCGATCTCTTGGATTATTAAATAAAATTAAATAAAGCGAATTCAGATTTAGAGCTCTTGTAAATTAGTGGTGAAAATAATTGATCGTCAAACTTTAAGACTAGTGATTAGAGTAGTAAAAAAGCACTCGGTCATTGTTTTTACAAGCCACTTGGCCGACCTGTAAGAAACAATTCGGATCGCTTTTTTTTTCTTACTTTTCTTTTTCATGCAAATATTGCAAAGTTTTAATCAACAGAGCGATTAAAGTTGAATAATAAAATAAAGAAAAACTAAACAAAACTTGAAGAATTAATCAAGAAAAAATAACTAATTTAAACTTACCACTAGCTATTTGTAAATATTCCATTGACAATAGCCAATAATAATAACTAGCATCATTAAATCTATTCTCAATGACAGCATTAAAAGTCAATTCCTCCAAGACCTTAATAGCCTCTTTTTTAAAACCGGCCTCGTTAAACGCTTTTTGTGCCTCTTCAAACTTGTCATTTTCAGCCAACCATTGTCCATATTTATAATGAGCCATATTATTCAAATCCGGATATTTCTTAGCCAATGCAAATACTTCGTCCCATTGATTAGAAGCCATTCTCAACTCAATCAACTCTTTAATATTTCCCATTTTCTCATAAACCTCACCAGCAAAATTATGTAATTTCATTTTTTTAAAATACTCGGCACATTTATTCAAAGAATCCCGATCGGCTTTGTCCAATTTACGCACTATTTCCAATAACATTTCCGACCAATTATTCTTCCCCGCTAAGTCTATCGCCTTACCATATTGTCTAGCATTCATATACATCTCAGCTGCTGTTTTCACATCACCATTTCTCAAAGCCCATTCGGCTTGTTTCATTAAAATACTATTCTTATCCATATCAGCCCCACTAATGTACTCTTTAGCCATGTCGAACATTCTCAAATCAGTAAACATTTGCATAGCTAAATTTTCTTCGCCACCTTTTCGAAACGCTTTTGCCGCTTCGGTAAACTTCGATTGATACGCATTGAAAAATGCCAAAATTACATCGTTCTTCAAACCGCCCTGTTTCTTCATTTCTTGTAAATTATAAATTAAATTTAAATACTTGAAATCTTTGACACGTATGAACGATTTGCGCGCTACTTCTAAATGTAAATTTTCCAATGCTGAAAGACCCAGTGTCTCCCAATCGCGATGTGTCACACCTAAACAAGCCACATCGTAGGCTTCTTTAAACATTTTTTTTTCTAAATATTGTGACATTGAATTCGAGTGTGCTATTTCAATTGACGAGACACTCAAGGCATTTGTGTAGAAAATATACGAACCATTGAAACCGACAACGACGCCTTGTAAGCGTTGTTTTTGCGGTGGGAAATTCGAGACTATTATTGAGACATTACCACCGCCTGAAAATGCCAACATATCCTCGCAAGAGCTATTCCATGCAACACTATTCGCATTCGGCTCTTGAAATATTAAATCACCATTTTTTAAATTGTATACAAAAAGTGTTAAATTGTCGTCAATGACGGCTAGCTTTTGTCGCTGCATACTCATGTCGACATAACGTATTGAATTTGATTGTTTGATTAATTGTACTGGAAAGGCACTATCGACAAATATTTGAAATACATGACCGCTGCGAAGACCAACTAGAATACCCTCTTTACCAACAGGACCACCGATTACTTTTAAATAACGAACGGAATATTCCATTTGCCATTCTTTTATTTTTTCGCCTTTTAAATTAAGACACTCTAGGCGCTTTTCGTAGCATAGTATTATATTTTCCGATGTTATTACAAATAGATTACAATCGAATTTTTTCGATATTGACTTCTTGCCCTTGTAGGTCATTGATTTCGGATCATTCGAGTCTATTTCGTATATGACTACTTTGTCTGGTAGTTGTACGGCTAAGCTGTCTTTATAAACGGCTAGTTTTTTAACAAAGTCTTTACATTTTATGCGCACTAAATAAATTTTAAAAAAAGAAAATTTTTTTTAATAATTTTTTAAGAAAAAAAAATTTTGATTTTTAGGTTTTTTACCTTTGACTTCAGTGATTAAATTATGAATAATAACATCAGTCATACTTTCTCTAAAGGCATATTTCTCCTTATACAAACCATGTACTGTACTAACAGCCAATTGAAACATAGTTATAGTACCATCTTGACTACCCACAGCTAGAAAATTCGAGCCAGGTTTTTGTTTAGCACACAAAATCCACGATTCCTTTTCGCATACAGTATGCAGTTTAACGCCTTCGCCCGTGTATATATTACACTGCTTATTCGAACCTGATGTAACTAAATACTCTCCATCCGAATGCCAACTTATTTGAGCTGCATCAAAACCAATCTTTTTATCCTTGTACGCTTGTTTACCAGTCAAATGATAAAATGATAATTTCTGACTCCAATCAGCAACTGCTAAAATTTCACCGGAATTTTTTGTCTTTGTCCATTCAACACACCAAACGGGTGTATTCGCTGCATCGGGTCGTTCTATTTTTAATTTTTCCTCGCCATTTTTGTCTCTTATTTGAACTGTACCATTAAAAAAACCCAATGCCATATATAGACCATCACTTGTCCATGCACATGATGTTATTCGCGAATTTACTTTTGTTTTAGGAACAAATTTTTCCTTAGATGACCATAGACCAAAATCAGTGATTGCACATGTTATTAAGACACTTGTGATTGGATTAAAAGCCAATGCTTGTATTGCTTCGTTATGTCTTTAATTTTAATAAATATTTAACAAAAAAAATAAAAAAAATAATTAGAAAAAAAAATTTACTGAAATCTTAAAGTTCCCTCTAATTCAGAAGTCCAAATAATTACCATTTTATCAGCTCCACCTGAGGCGAAATAACTACCGTCTTTAGCATAGCTTAGACAATAAACAGTTTCTTTATGACCGGCTAAGGCTTTTATTAAAGTGCCATCTAATGGATCAAAGACTAGGACTTTATTACCAGCTGCGACAACTAATTGGGTTCCATCAGGTCGAAAACACAAGTCATGTATACTTATAAAGCTAAATAAAAAAAATGAAAAAATTTTAAAATTTTAATTTAAAAATACCTTGTGTTTTCATCTGTAATTTTTTCAGTCCAAGATTCTAAAACTTTCATATTTTTTAAAAATTTTTATTTCCTTTTTAAATAGAAATTGATCGATTCCTGAGCTATTTTCGTTTTTTTATTTGTTGGGATATCAATTGAAAATAGGTGATGAAAAATAAAGAGAGAAAAAAAAATATTTTCGAAAACTCAAATTATGAGAGAATTTGAATTTATTTTGAACTTGAACTTTTTCTCATTTTTTATTTTGTCACTATGGTAACCAAAGAAAAAAAAAATTTTTTTTTTGTCGGGTGAAAATTTATTGAAATGTTTTAAATTTATCTTGATGGACTTTAATATTTTACAAACTTGAAAAAATTGAAAAGAAATTTTTTTTGTAAAAATTAAAGTAACTAGAAATTTTAATTTTTAAGCTCAAATTTTCGTACAATACAAATATATCAAAGCAGCTGTGTATAATTTATTTAAGTATACCAATACCGAGATTCGCTATGACTTTTTTAAATAAAAAAAATGGCTTATAGCAGTGGTTCATTTGTAATAAACTGTAGCTATTTTAAAATAAATTATCTAAAAAATATCCCTTAGTAAAACCAACCATAAACTCCTTTTAGAATTAAAATTTCTAATTGAAATTTCCCGTCTACAGGAAACACATTACAAATTTGTTAAAAATAGTTAAAACAGTCAACAGAAAAAAAAGCATATTTCTGTGGTCTGCTTTAAATGAAAAATAAAATCCAAAAAGTTGCTCGATAGTTTTCTTTTAAAAATTGATTTCTTTCCTTTTGATACCAAGAACTTTTGGCTTTATATGAGCTCGACTCGATCAACCATCTGACCGAAAATTTAATCTCTTATCGAATTTTAGAAAATTCAAAAATAATTACCGTATCCCCTTGCCAAGAACTCTAAGAAAAATTTTTAAGTCAAGTTATTTACTATTAGAGTACACTCCATCGATTGAATGCTATAAAATTTTTTAGAATTTTTCATTTGGAAAACAATTTGACTCTTGAGTTTTTTCAGTACCTTTTCCATTAGAGCTAAAGTTAAAATTAAAAAATAAATTAGAAATTTCATTATTAACTCTAATTGAAAAAGTACAGAAAAAACCCAAGAGTCAAATTGTTTTCCCACAAAAATTCTAAAAAATGTTATAACGGGAGACGCTCAATTTAAAAGAAATGAAAAAAAATTCATAGAATAAATTCAAATAAAACGGATTTTTTTTTAATTTCCAACTTATCCAAATGGTGATTTGTGAGATATACTCGTTTATTTATTACACTAAACGAATGACTCATCTTTTTTAATATTTTTAAATAATCAAAAGAAAAATTTCTATCAGTGAAGTTACTTTTCCATAAAAATATATTTTAATGAAAATAATTTCCATGAAAATTATTTTTCTACCAAATTTTTCCTCTATTGAAAATTGATTGAAATAAAAAGAACTGTTGTCGACCAAAATTGTTGCATTGATTTTGTGGTGCAAGTAGTGTAAAATTCTGAAAAAAATTTGGTAATTTTTGTATTGATAAACATGCATTACAAACAAAAATACGTGCTTTCAAAGAGATTGCAGAATGCATAAAGAGAACATAGATATTTTAATAAAAAAAAATGCAGAATTTTCGGTAAAAAACTAAATTATTGTTTGTTTTTATTATGGCTATAGATGTACTCTGGATTAGGTAAAATAAGTAGAAAAATATTTTATTTTTTAAAAGATTTTTTCAAATTTTAAAAGTTTATTTAATAATTGATATTTGATCATTAGTATTTTATATCTAATCAAGCAGTTTGGTTTCTCTCAAGATAGTTTAATGATCGTTTATAAAAGCTTATCATGAGCCATTTCAAATTAAGGGTATTTAAAATTAGGTAGGGACCGGACTAAAAAATTCTGAATACCGAATAGTTCGAATTAAAGAGCTTTGACTGTACTCACATTACTTTAGCAATAAAAAAAAATAACGTCTAAAATGAAAGGTCAAATATATTTGAGAACAAGTCAGCGTCGAAAAGCATCTATTAAAATCTACCATAATACGTTGTAAAAAATTGAAAATTTATTTACATATTTCTTTCGAATTGTGTAGTTTTAAGACTTAAATTCTTCGAATTAGATTGATGTTTTTCTCGGATTTCTTTTGGAGAGTCTGTAATAATTTTTTAAAATTTAACTTGGGATCAAAGTCAATGCCTTATATTTAATTTGTATTTTGTTGTGTAGTTTGCCCGATAGCCAGCTGTGGTAAATACAGTTTAAATAGTTTTGCTTAAATTTATCTTGAATATTTTTTATCAATATAGAAGATTCAAGTTTTTAAAAAGAGCTTTAACAGAATAAAAAAAGTTGATACGTGACACAAGACCAATTCTAAAATTACTAAGCCTTTTTTATTCATTAATAAAAATATAAACTTTTATTTTTTCGCTTAGATCTAAATTTAATTTAAATTCAACTTTTTTATTAGTTTTTATCCTTTTACTTGAAAACAAATAGAAATTTAAAACCCTACACTTTTCATTTTTTGATTAGTACAAAAATGAAAACAAACTTACAGTAGATCTAGTGTAAGTATATCTTATCACAACAAAAAAAATAAAACTACGATAAATGAATATTCAACAGAAATAAATTTAAAAAAAAAGAAAAAAAGATTTAATTAAGCTTTTATTCTTGCTTAAATAAATTTTTAAAATTGTCTTAATTTAAAAATAATCTAAACCGAGTTTATTTATGTTAATTAATCAATTTGAGGATTTAAATTTTTAAAAAAATAAAATGACTTGAAACAAAATGATTAATTGAATAATAACAAAAAAATTTGCTTTTGAATTTTTGACGTAATAGAACCAAAAAAAGAAAAACATCTCTATCTGTTAGAAGTCAAAAAGAAATTGTCATTTATTATGTTTCTTACAGCTAAAAGATAATACTAAATGAGAGAGAGGAATCGATTTTTTTTTCTCTTACTTTTTCATTTTTTTTTAAATCGAAATCTCTTACGTATTATCTTTTATTTTATGAATTTTAAAATTTTATTTTTGGAAAAATTTTAAATTAATTTTTGATATTTTTAGACAATTTTTTTGTTTATGAGACGCAATTTCGAAAATTGACTAAATATCTGCCTATTTAAATATCGAATATTAATTTCATTATTTTCTTTAAAAAAATCAAGAAAATTGTTTTGAAATTTAAGTAATTAGGCAAGAGAATAGACTTAAGTTTTGAAATAATTAAGTTTTTTGCTTCTTTAATTAAATAGATTCAAGAGTCTTTAAAATGTGTAAATAATTTTTAAAAATTAATATTTCATTTTAGATTATGTATAATTGAATTCGACGAGTTGTTTAGTTTTTTGTCTCAAAAATTTTATTGAATTCATAAGTTTTATGAATTTAATAAAATTTTTTAGCAACAAGTTGACTTTTAAAATTTAAATTGTAAACTATTTAGGGTTTAGTACGTTATAAAAAGTCACAGAATTGTGGTTTTACAGTCGTTATTTTATTTTTGCGGTCGATGAACTAGTTAAAATCAAATAGAATTTTTTTAATCGAATAACAGATTACACAAGCAACAAGGCCACAAAAATCCCCGTAGCCATTCAAGTCTCATGATGACGAAATCTAAAAATTTATCTCTCTTGGGAATAATCGCAAAATTGGTTTCCATAAAATTTTGTTCATAAGTGAATATGACATAAATGTTAATTCGATATGGTAAGTTATTTTTTTCAATTAGATTTTTTTGAATTTTAAATATAAGAAAAAGCAGATAATAAAATTTATGTTCTTTAAGAAATTGGCCACAAATCAAGCCTGAATAAGTCGTTTACTTAAATTCGGAGACAAAAAGTGCTTTTCTTCGGCAACATAAAAATTTCAATCAATTTTCAATTTTTTTATTTTTTGCAAAAATTTTAATAAATTTTTGTTAATTTTTATATTAAATTTCATCAAAATTTAAATAAATTATAATTTTTGCAAAGAATTAAAAAATAATTGAAAATTGATTGTAATTTTTATGTTGCCCTTTTCTTCTCTTGTATTAAATAAATTTCGGACCTGAACCGAAGAACCATTTGGCTTTGAAAAATTAAAATTTATGTTTTTTTTTTTAATTTAGAAGACAAAATGCCAACATCGCTGAGACATTTGTATTTACAAAATTTATACTTATCTTTTAAAAAAGTAAAAAAGTATACTTTATAAAATTTAGGTAGAATAAAGAGGAAATAAACAGCTTTAGTATTCAAATACAAGTAAAGGATTTATTCAGGCTTACTTTTTGTCTTAAAGGACATTACTTTTATTCCGTGGTCTTTTTTATTTAAAATTCAAGATCGAAAAAATCTAATTTAAAATAAAAACTTGCATAAAAGTTACAGTGGATCTTGTATAAATGTAACGTCAACCGTCAACTTTGACTGTCAACCTACCGTCAACGACAACCGTCAATCATTTAATTTGATTCAAATTTTGAAAGGGTTCCTTGTTGATTATTATTTTTATCAATACTCCATTAAATAATACTTAGAAATTTTATTAGTTTCGAATAACTCCTAAAAAAACCGAAAACTTAACAAAAAAAAATCAAATTAAATCGTTGACGGTTGTCGGTGACGGTCGGTAGGTTGACGGTTGACGTTACATTTATACAAGATCAACTGTGAGTTTTTTTTTCAGCATTTAAAAATTTGAAATGTTTACTTTCAAAAAAGTTAACTAAATCGAGGTCTAGCTGTAATACTTTTTCACTAGTAAATAAAATAATCTTATGAAAGAAGCTAATAAAGATAATTTTTCTACTCTTAAAAATTTTTCTAAAATAAAAAACTATCATGAGTTTTATTTGATTTTAGTTTTAGAGTATGTCAGAGTTTTGTGATTAAGAACATGCCCATTTGACACAGATAAAAACTGGAACATTACATTTAATTAAATTTTTGATCAATTAGATAAAAAACTTCTTTCTAATGTTCAAAATTTGTTTTTAATCTTAGAAATTTTATAATATTTTCTTGTCCGAAAAACAATTTTTAGTTCCATAAAATATCATAAGACTTTTATTAAACTTTAAGAATTTTTTTACTTTTGCTTTTTTGTATAATTTTGCGTAAAATAACTCAGATTTAAGACATAAGAAAAAATTTTAAAATTTAATAATAAATTCCTTAAGAATAATAATTTTATTCGTAATTCTACATTTGAAACTTAGAAATGAATATACAAACCATTTTTTTTAATTTTATTTTTTTTTAAACGAATTAAATAATTAATTTTAATATTTTAGATTTAAAAAAAAAAAATTTTTTTTCTTGTAATTTTTTTAAAATGAGTCATCATCACCATCATCCAAATGAACCAGTACACTGGTTAAAAATCCTCTTTGACACATGCTCAGTATCAGCCTTATTTTTAACATTTCATCTCATAAAACATTTTATTAAACCATTTAAATCAAGTTTTTATTGCAATGATTTCAGTGTCAACATGCCATTTAGACCTTCGACAGTAACTAATTTTCATCTAATACTAATTTCACTAGTCCTACCATTTTTAGTCATAATCTCAACTGAAATTTTCAAAGCTCTACACATTAAATCCCAAATGAAAAAAAAATCGACTATTTTTATTTATAAAGTCAATTTTTTTAGCAAAATTCTACAATTTCCAGAACAAATTGGTAATTTGTATATAAACTGTGGTTCATTTTTTTTCGGTCTAGTCGCAACTGCAGTAATAACCGATTTTGGTAAGGTCATAGTCGGTAGATTAAGACCGAATTTTATAGATGTATGTAAACCAGATGTTAATCCATATACACAATTATGTCACAATCGTACTTTTCTAGAACCTGGTATTGATTTCAAATGTACTGCTTTGGATCCAGCGAATGTGGACGAATCACGTTTGTCATTTCCTTCAGGACATTCATCCCTATCCTTTTACTCTATGATTTATTTAATCTTATTCATAAATTACACGTGGAAATGTCGTAGATTTGGTCTCATACCACGTCTAGTTCAAATAACTCTTTTAATTATAGCAATTTATACAGCCTTGTCGAGAATATCTGATAATAAACATCATCCAACAGACGTACTAGCCGGTTCTTGTTTAGGTATACTGATAAGTTTAACCTCATTTTACTATTTGACAGATTATATAAAAAATAGTAGTTTAAAGTCAAAGTATTCAAGTTTGGTTGTTAATACATACGATGAGGAGAATTCGCCACATTTTATTAAGGATAATAATAATTTTGCAATTAGTGATATTGATCACAATTACAATAATAATTATAATATTTAATTAATTTATTTATTTAATTAGTTTTTTTTTGTTTAATTGTTAAATAGAGCAATTTTTTGTTCGTGGTGTTTTTTGTTTTTAGATAAATATTTTAAAGTGCTTATTTATGGAAAAGAAAATTCAAAACGTTTTTTTTTTTAATTTTTGGGAAATTTTTCTAGGTTGAAAGATAGAATTTTTATTTATTTATTCAATTATTTTGTGCATTATTTTTTAAAATTATTCAAATTTTTAATTAAAAATAAAGATTATATTTTTTTTAAATAAATAAAAAATTTTACTTATTTTTGAATGTTTATTTTCACCTATCGCCAAGCGGGTCAAAACTCAAAGTTCAATTCGGGAAAAAAGATATAAAAAATCCAAAATATATCAAACTTGTACAAAAAGGTAGTTAGACCCCCCCAGTTTTGGCATGTTAAAGTTTTTTGTCAATTTTCTTTATTTCAATTTTTTGACCAACAAAAATCGCTCTGCAAAACACTAAAAAAGACTTTTGGTGGTAAAAAAAATGTTGCATAGTGAAGAAAAATTTGCTGCGCCTGTTGGCAACGTCTGCAAAAATTGTGCAATTTTAATTGCGTATTTAAATTAGATTTTTTTAATGGTGTGCAAATTTACAGAAAAAACATTTTTATTGCAAAATTTCAGAAATCTCTGAATTCTGTGCAAATTTGCATCAATCAAGTCAAGTAGTGACTTGATTTTAAAAAATCTAGATTGTTTTTTAGTGATTTTGTTTGAAAAATAAAATTTTAAACTTTAAATAATGCTAGATTAGGTCTTATTTCAGATTTTCTTAAATCGCAAAAAATATTATTTCGAATAAAACTCGAAATTTAGTCAAAAAAGTAGATAAACCAATGTAAAAGTCCGACTTTGACTTGATAAAAATATTTTCAAGAAGTTAAAGACAGACTTTACTTTTCCAAATTTTTTTTTTAAAGTTAAACTTTGACTTGACTTTTGTGACTTTTGGACTTTTTTTTTGACTTTTGACCAACTCTGCTAATGAGAAAGCATATTTTTTAAGGAAAAACAAATGTTAATGCTTTACAAGACCTTTAAAATTTACTAAAATTTGAATTTTTTATTTTGCTTTTTAGTACTTTCGAAAAATTTGAAAATACAAGTTGCTTAAATTTTGTGTAAAATAAGTGATCAGGTAATCTTATAACCAGACATTTGCACCGAAAAAGAAATCGGTATCGTCCCGAAACCTAAACCTAAAACCGATTTTCGGTTTGAAATGAAATTCTTAGAAAAAATAAGCAGTTACTTTTTGACTTTTTACCTGTTTAATTACTTTATTTAAAAAAAAAATTGTTTAAGATAAAAATTTATTTTAAGTACGGTTTTCAATTTTTAAATGAGACTTTCTTTCTTTAACAAATTTTCCTTTAAGATTTTGAAGACTTTTGCTAAAAAGATTATAAGACCATGGCTTATCTTCCCAAATTTTTATAGTTTTTATGAGTTATGAGAATTATTTATTAGAAATAATTTTGACTTTTAATCGAATTTTTAATTTTTTTAATGTCTGACTTATCACGCATCGGGATAACGACATTTCGTTAGATGAATAATTATTTTAAAATGAAACATTTAATACATAGGCAGGCTGCGGATTTGTAAATGTCTCAAAATTTTGGCTATTTACCGGGCATCTCATGTGACCCGATTAAAACATTCCTTTCGAAGGCATTTTTTACCGATTCAAGTATTATGTAAGCAGAAGACCATCTCGTGATGTAATTGATTCTCAAACGGTTTATTATAGAAAAATGGATTTTGTTTTATTTTTACTTTAATTGAGAAAAAACAAAAACAAGAGAGAAAAGAAATGTTTTTTTATCACTAAAGTTAGATATTATGTTTTATTTACTAGTCCTTATTATTAACATCATGTTAAGTACTAGCAAATATACTTTATAAAAAGAGTGAGGAGAAACGCAATTAGTCCGCAGTATCTCCCCCTCTTTTGAAAAACATGATTACAAATACAAACTAAACTTTAATATAAAATATTAACATTACTCAATAAGTTGACTAAACAAAAAAAATAAAAAAATTAATATTTTGGGTTTGACTTGTTTACAATTTAAGTTTTTTAAATTTTGTTTAAAAACTAAATAAGGTTTTATTTACCTCCTCCCGGTCTTTTAGGAGAAAATCGATCGTTGTCTCGAGACTTGTTGTTTCGTTTATACGTTTTGCAGCTGGTAATTTTTTTTCAAGCTCAATTACTCAAAAAAAGGTTTCGATTTAATTCTTGCTGATAAGCAGGGATTTTTTTTTAATGCAACATCAAGGGTCGGGATATGCAACATGAATATGCAACTTCAAAGGACGAAATATGCACGATATATGCAAAATATGCAAAATAATGCAACTTCGATTCAAACAATTTTTAAATTTTCTTAAAGGGGAAGAAAAAAATATATAAAAAGACATCGATATTTTTAAGACTTTCCTTTTTTTAAATACAAAAATGTCGATTAAACGTTAATTTTTTATATATTTTCAAATTTTCTCATAACGAAAATTGTTAAGGGGTGTCTGGGAGGGGGGCCATTGTCTCTCAAAATAATAAATAGCCAATAAAATTTGAGATATGCAAAACATATGCAATATGCAATTATATGTTTTTGCATCTAAAAAAAAACCCTGCTGATAAGCATTCGTTAGTTTTGATTTACTTCAAATAAAATAGATCGGTTTAAGAATTGAAGAGGTTTATCGAGGAATACTTTTACAATCCTTTTATGAATATTTTGGTTATCAAATGCTGAGAAGGACACCCGAGAAATAAAAAACGGCGTTTTACAATGCTTTTTAACGCATAGAAAAACGCGTTAAAACGAATAAATTGACGCGTTTTAAAAAGTTTTTTGCCGTTTTGAAAACGTTACTTTTTTTCGGAAAAAAACGCGTTGTTTTCAGGAATAAACTAACGCGTTTATGCGGGTAATCTGCACTAAATTGAAAAAGTTTGATTTGGTGTTTTTATTAATAGATATGCGTTTAAATTTAGCTTAATAGACGCGTTAAATTACGAAAATAAACGCGACTTAACGCGTCTAAATGCATTAGAAAATATGGTTATCAATTTTTTCAACAATGCTCTTGTTTAGATTACCTGGACACTCTACCTTCGTATTAGTATATGATCGTCAATTAAGCTATTCAAGTTTTTTATTTAATTTAAGAATTATTCCGAATAAAAGATCAACCACCGAACAATTTTAAATTTCAAATATAAATCAGAATTTCGAAAGATTACTTGTGAAGAATCTGAATTAACAAAGTACGTTTTTTTTATTCATTCAAACCGACAGCCAAACCAAAAAAAAATTTTTAAAAAATTCAAAAGTTTTAATAAGAGAAAAATAGGGTCTTGTCCAAACTTTGGACAAGACCCTTTTTCGGGTCTTGTCCAAAGTGTGAGCAGGTGTTCACAAAACTTGTGATCATTTTAAAGATGCTGGTTTGGTGAACAAGCTTGATCACCAAATCTCTGATCACTCTGTATGTGATCATAATACTGATCACAAAAGATTAAATAGTGATCACATTTAAATATAATCATATTTTTGCTTTTATTAAATCAACATGAAAAGCATGATCAATTAATTTAAATTTCTTTATTTTGTAAAAAGAATTAAGCTTTGATACTCTAAATCTAAATATTTTTTTAAGACTTAAAGCATTTTTTCTCTAAAATTATATGCATATATAACTTGAATAATCTTTTTTTACAATTTCTTTGTTTTGACTTTAAAAAGTTTGATTTTACTTCAACTAGTTTGTGTTTGTGTTTTATTAAAAAAAATGAATTTTGAATCAAACGATCAAAAACTTTTTGAGAAACTTGCCGATATTGGCTTAATCAAACGAGAGCAGAAATGCAGTAAACCAAATTGTAAAAAATTTGGAATTGTTATGAACTTGAAACAAAGAAAGAGGTCAGCTAATGCAAAAAACTCTTTGCTTACATGGCGTTGTAGCTCATGTGGATCATTTAGAACAATTTTTGAAGACTCGTTTTTTTCGATGTTTAAAAAACCAATCAAAGTTTTATTGGCAATTATTCGGTCATGGTCTGCTGAGTTGACTGTGGCTAAAACAGTGGACTCGATTCAACTACATTTTGATCACAATTTGAACAGAGAGACTGTTTCGTCTATTTTTTTCCATTTAAGACAACTTTGTTCATTATCAATAGACAAAAAAAATTTAAAGCTTGGTGGACGTGGAAAGATAGTAGAAATAGACGAGTCCTTATACGCAAAAGTCAAACACTGGAAAGGTCTTTTTTTAAAAAAAAATAAAAACAAAAAAATTAATAAATTAATATTTTTTAAAAATTTGAAGGCAAGGATCTAAAGCGTCCTCAAGTTTGGACTTTTGGGTTAGTTCAAAGAAAAGACCCAAGTACAAATGGAAAATGCTACTTGCAAGTTGTACCCAACAGGGAGGCCAAAACTTTATTAGAAATAATTTATGATAAGTGTCTTGTTGGTACAACTATATATTCGGACTGTTGGGCTGCTTATAACAAAATATCAAAGTTAAAAGAATTCAACCATCAAACCGTAAATCATACCTATAACTATTTAGACCCAGACACGGGAACTTGTACAAATAGGATTGAAAGCTTATGGAATGCTTCAAAGCATAAATTTAAAGATATGCGAGGCTGTAGCAGATCATACATTCAGTCCTATTTGGACGAGTTTGTCTGGCGTTTTAATAATGGTGTCAATGATGACCGTGTAAAATGTTATGAGTTGATTTTACAAGTAATTGCTTATTTTTACAAGCCTGGAGATGAGTAATTTTATCAAAATAATCTTTAAATTTTGATGTTTATTAAAAAATTAAAATTTAAGGAGTAGCTTTGAGATAGAAAAACTTTATGACGAGATAAATGGTGACCCAAAAGAAGAGGCTGAAGTCTATTTAGTTGAGACCGATAATGACGAAGATAATGATGAATCAGAGTCTAGTAGATTATCAGACATTGAGTCGATATTTGGCTCTTTAATTGGCTCTGACAAAAGTGATTCGGAATTATCGGATTTTGAAGTTGATAAAAATCAAGATCATTTAAATGAAAAAAATGACGTTTTATCTGATGAAGAGACATTGGCTAAAACCGACTCAACTTCTGTAACTTTTAAAGATATAGAGTTAAAAGACGATTCTCTAAACTCTAGTGATGTAATCGAAGATTTTGAACAAATTAATTTGGTTACTAAAAGTATAAACAATATGCGACTTGAAAATATTAAAGAAAAATCAATCGAATATTCTAAGAAAGTTTTGTCTTTAAATGAAGTGTCTGTTGAGGCTAAAGAACAAGTAGCATCTGCTTTAAGCAAGTTAAACAATCCTGCATGCTGTCCAATTTGCAACGCATTAATGAAAAATGAACGAGGCGTTAAGGTCCATATCGCAAAAAAACGAAAAATTCGCCGAAAAATATGCATGAAAAAATATCTCTCCTTTTTTTATAGACAACAAAAGAAATAAAATAAAAAAAATATAAAATAATAACTCTTTGAAATTAGTAATTTTTTAATCATTTTTTTAACTTTAATTTTTAGAGATTAGAAGAAATATTCAAAGTTAAAAAATTTTTTTTTTTTTTAAATTAAATTTAAATGAGAAATTATTCTGAATTTCGTTTGTTTAAATATAAATTTTCAAAATTTGAATTTGAAGTTCAAGGTAAACAAAACAAAAATTATTGGACACAACTTTTTTTCGTTTTAATGAGTTTAATCCCAATATTTTAGTAATGTTAATTTCCGTTTCTTAATAAAAATTTTAGTTAAAATTATTCCTATAAAAAACGCCAAAAGACGAAACAGTTTTTGGCGTTTATTGCAAAAAAGTAAAAAATGCGATTAAACCGGAAGAAAAACGCGTTTTTTTTTCCCGGGCACGTAGTCGTGTGAAATACAACATCTCTCGTAACAAACTATGAACATTTATTTGTGGTCCTTACCCACTAAAGTTTGAGGAAAGAGTCAACTAGTGTGCTTTTTCATTTACAGTAAAAGAAATTTTTCATTTAAAGAATGTTTAAACTTTTAAAACTTCGACAATCTCTTTATCTTTAGTTATTGCTGATTCTTTTTTTTTTTAAACGAGGGCAAGAATTTTTTGACCATTCTCGAGGTTCTTAATAAGTCTCAAGCCTTTTGAGTTTGCCTGATTAAAGTAATTTAGTTTCTTTTTTTTTGGCTAAAAAATGGCCTTTGTATTTTTTTTAAGTTTGATTTTTTTGTTCTTTTAGTTGAGTTGGATAATTTTTTTGCATAGGTAATTGAATTTTTTTGTAGTCTCCTAATCGTCCTTTTTTTTTATTAATTCTAATAATTATTCTGGGATTCGATTTTTTAATTGATTTTGAAAATTGGGTACAAACTGAAAATTCGGATTTTAGTGCACGCACTATCTCGCAAGGCTTATGGTATTATAAAAGAAAAGAAAATAAATAACAAATTTAATTTTAAAAGGGCGCTTTGAAAATGGAGCCTTGTTGAGAATTACAATTGCTGGAAGACGCTCATTAGAAAAATTTTTTTTTAATATTGCATTAAATTAATGAACACGTTTATTTTCACGTAAACTATCTGAAAATAAATAAAATTAAATTCACGTAAGATACGTGTAAGTGTTATAAAAAATTTATTTATTTTCACGTAAAAAAAATAAAGATTAACAAATTATTAAAAAAAAAATGAAAAAGAAAGATTAATCAATTAGAGCAGTTATTACATTTCCAAATCTTTTTTGTAGGAACATAAGTTCTTTTAACACATTTCAAATGATAATTTGAATTACAATCACCGCAAGAAATAAACTTTGAGTTACAAGATAAGTTACAAATTTTACAAAAGTTAAGATTTTTTAAAAAAACGTTTAGCGTATTCTCTAACGTGGTTAAACCATCAGAAGTAAAATATTGAAGTAAATTATCTTTTTTGATACCATTTAAATCGATAAAACCAGTATCGAATATTGAATGAGGGATTGAATTTGGATCGATTGTAACAAGTTCTTCATTGATAAATTGTTTATTTTCGATTATTTGTTGTATGAATTCATCAGACTTGTTTAATAAAATTAACCTTTTATTAGTGCGCTACTAACTGTTGTCCATAAAGTGTATGTCTTTTTGGTGAACTCTTGAAAAACTTGTTCAAAGTCATCAAAATTGTCAAATAGTTGACCGTAGCTTAAGGTTTCAGACATTTTTTAATATTTTATTTCAAAAATATTGTGTTTATGGATATTTAGTGGTCTTTTTAAAGTATTCAGAGCCAAAAAGTAAAAGAGAATGGTTGATAATTACTAAAAAGTTTAATTTGGGTTTCATTATATTTTTGATTAATGAACTTCATTTCCTTGATGAAAGT